>PVKA01002989.1:62159-116110 GCA_004027165.1 Ctenomys sociabilis | reverse complement strand
TGTATGCAAGCAATGTGGGAAAACATTCAACAGAAATGGTCACCTTGTAGTACATGCAAGAACTCACACTGGGGAGAAACCCTATGTATGCAAGCAACATGGGAAAGAATTCAGTGCATCCAGGCAGTGTCAAATTCATGAAAGAATTCACACTGGAGAGAAGCCCTATGTATGTAAGCAATGTAGGAATACTTTCAACCAAAATGGTAATCTTGTATTACATGAAAGAATTCACACTGGTGAGAAACCTTATGTATGTAAGCAATGTGGAAAAGCCTTCAACAGACATAGTCACTGCCAGTGTCATGAAAGAACTTACAGTGATGAGAAACACCGCAAGTAAGCATTGTGATAAATCTGTCTACCATCAGAGAGATTCTCACAAACATGAAAAAATTCAAGAAGCAGCCATGTTAGTGCATACCTGTAATCTCAGCACTCATGAGGCTGAAGGAGGAGGATCACTGTGAATTTGAGGCCAGCCTGAAGTTTGCCTAGTGAAACCTGACTCAAAAAGAATTCACCCTGGGAAGTAAGCCAATTCACTTGGACCATGGGGAAAACAATTCAGTGCACAAAAGTGAGATCAGATACAGGAAAAAATGCACATACAAGAAAGATCCTAAGTAAGTATGCAGTGGGGAAAACATTTGCTGCAAAATTTTCATTTTATTTATTTTAAATATTTTTATTTTATATTCTTTTTTCTTTAATGCATTTGGTTGTTGCGGCATCTCTCTCACCACACATTTTGGACTTGTGGTGATCCTCCTGCTTTCAGCCTCCCCACCACTGGGATTACAGGACTGTGTCACCATGCCTAGACTCTGGCCAACTCATGCTGCCCTGGGCTGGCACAACATGTAGTGCTGGAGATTGATCTGGGGTTCCTGAGCTTGCCTGAGCTTGCCTAAGCAGGCACTTTAGTCTGCTAAGCTATCTTGTTGGCCCAAAAAGCTTTTATTTAAAAAAAAAGAAATTCCTCTCATAGTGGAGAGTAACTGCATATCAAACTGTGGGAAAAAATTCAGCAGACAGAAATGCTATCCTTCAGAATGGCATCACAGCTGAGTTCCATGGTGTTACAGTACAGGTTCTCCTATATCCTGAGTCCTCACTGACCTTGAAAGGCTAGGGCCAAAATGTTGGTTGTCCTTACAGTCCTTCTTTTTCTCTAATTTTTGGTCTGCAGAATTAAGTTGTTAATCTTCCAGAAGAGAAACTTATTATTATTACCCTACAATATAGACAGTTGAACTTAACCTCACTATCTGTCTGAATATCAAACATCTTATTTGGAACAGGTATTTTCCATCAAGTATTGATATGTTAAACTTTAAGTCTCTACAGAGTATGAAGAAAAAAAAGATTTAAGAAATGTAAAAACATTAGGAATAGTTACATATTTTTACACAGAAATTTAGAAATCTAACCATACACAGCATTGTAGCAGGACAATCCTATGACTTCTTTTTCTTGTCTCTTTTCATTTTTTACCCTTTTTTTAAAAAAACAAACATTTACTTGAGAGACAGTATGGCAGTAATCGGTGTGACATGACAAGCAGTACGTATTTAGAAGACCAGAATGACTGGCATTCCCAGCATGATCCTCGTATTACACACTGCTATCTTCAGTGTAGTTGCTTAGTTCACAGGTATCAGCATATGTATTTAGTCAGGATTAGAATCCTACTAATTAATTACTAGTTTCAAAAACTTGCTGAAGAATCTCAGAATCATTGCCTTAACCATCTTGTGCATATAGGTGTATGGCTTTGCCCCTGTCATGTTTCCTAGTTTTTCTCCTTGCCCTCTCCTCGTTGTCTAATCCTTAAATTCTCACTTTCTTTTTAATTGTGTTATACCTTTCTATTTATATTTCTTCTTTTGAGTTCTAAGAAAAAAAAAAAAAAAAAAAGAATGGCAGAATGGTTTCACTAGGCAAAGCCAAAGCCCATGCATTCAATGTGGAAAAGTATTCAGTATTCATGGACATTGTCAATTACATGAAAGACTATTTTGTAAATAGTTTGAAAATTATTCATTTAGAGAGCAGAAATACAATAGAAGCCAATGTCATCTTCAGATAACACACTCAGAGATGGAAATATTGTTTGTGTTTTTCACAATGTTCATTCCTCCCATCCAGGAGCCACTGCTATCTTTCATTTTCTGAAATTCTCTTTGATTTCTTTTGAGAGTACTACAATTTTTGCTGTATAAAACTTTTACTTTCTGAGATTGATTCCAAAGTATTTCATTTTTAGGGGTATTGTTGTGAAAGGCATATTATTGTTTTACTTTTTTCTTTAAACTAATCTTGAATGTTTATATCTGGTAGCCCGAACAACTAATTTGAAGATAGCATCATGTAACACAGAACCACTGTTGAAATTCTATTACTTTGTTTAGTGAAATTTTGTGTCATTTCTAACATTGTTCTTTTCCATCACTGTTTAGTATTTTTTAGAGAAATAAAAATAAAAAAGTGTTTTTCAATAAAAAAATAAATACATAAAAATAAAATTTTTAAGACTTGTTTTGACTCCTAACCTATGTGTGTCTTGGAGTAGAACATGTATTGTGTTGCTATTAAACAGAATGTTGTGCACTTCTCTTTTAGGGCATCTTGTTTTGAATTTTAAGTCCAGTGTTTCTTTATTTTCTATCTTTATGATCTGTCCAGTGTCAGAAGTGGGATTCTGAAATCCATTAATAGTATTGTGCTAGGCTGTATCTCTCTTTAGGTTTAATGTTTCTTGTATGTATTTAGGTGCTGTGATATTGGGGGCACATACATTTACAGTCACTATAGCCACTTGATAAATTGACTCCTTTATTACTGTTTAATGGTCTTCTTCATCTCTTTTTTACAGGTTTGTCTCTTTTATTGGAAGTAAGTACAACTATCCTTGTTCTCGTTTTTATATTTGCATACTTCTTTCTCCATCACCTTAAGTTCATGATTCCTTTAGGTGAAATGAATCTTTTGTAGACAGTATATAATTGTGTCCTGTTTTATAGATATGTTTAGCTGTTCTATGTCTTTAAATTGGCAAATTTAATTCATTTATCAACTAATTATTGATAGGTAAGGATTTACACATGCCATTAGGATAATTGTTTTGTCATTTGCTCGATTGCTTTCTTTTTGGTTTGATGGCTTTCTACAGTGGTATATTTTAAATTTTTTACCTTTTGTGTAATACTGTAGGATTTTGCTTTATAGTTGCCTGAGGGCTTACAGAAAACACCTGATAATTGGCACTTGCAAGCCAGTAGCAATTTTGACTGCATACATACAACCTCTATGCTTTTAGTCCCTCCTCCTATGTTCTATGTTATAATTCACTTTTTAAAATAATTTGCATCCCAACAAATTATTGTGGTTTATTTGCTCTTATATTAGAGATATATTTATCCAGGGTTGGAAGCTGTTTTCATATTCCTCTGAAATAGTTTCTGTCCCTTTCTCTCTTTTCTTAGCTTTTAACTAACATTTGCAAGGAGGTTTACAGTTTGTTATCATATACTCAGTTTATCCATCTCAAATTTTATGATTCAAAAATAAGTTACCCAGTAAGATTTGTAGAAAAGGTCAGGGAATACATTTTTTTTTGCGGGGGGGAACCAGGAATTGAACTCAGGGCCCTTGTGCTTGCCATGGAAGCAGCGCTTATTCCACAGAGCCATCTCCCCAGTCCCTTACATATTTTTTAAAAAAGGAAAAGTAGAGGGAAGGAAGTAACTGTATTCTTAGTGTGAGAAAAATCTCATTTAGGATTTTAAACTCAAGCTCAAGGAAATTTTCTTCAGAATTTAAATAGCATGAAACATGTAGTATTAAGCTGAGTTTGAACTTTTGGATAAATTTGGGAAACTTTGTTGATATCAAAACTTAATTTTGTTTTGCTTCCGTTCACTTGCCATGGAAAGGATTTTGAACTCTTTGTTTTTTTTTTTTGGTGTGGGGGGGTCTACAGGGTGTTCAGGGTCTCACTACTAGATTGGACTCAGTGATTCTCCTGTTTTCAGCCTCCTAAGTGCTGGGATTCCAGGCATGCGCCACCACGCCCAGTCTCAATTGCTGTCTCAGCATGCCCCCGGGGGCAGGGCTGGCACTGCAGACCCGGGGACTGAATCCCCAACCCCTGCGCCTGTTTGCAGTCTCTTTAATCTGCTAAACTATTTGGCCGGCCCTCTTCTTGTCTTTTAATAAATTTCCCAAAATGTTTCAATTGGGTGGATATATACTCTGTTTCTTCTAATCTTCCTTTAGAAAGGAAGATAGCTGTTTAAAAATCTCATTCCATTGCTTATGACCCCCTTTGTTCAGCTATTCCTTATCAATTTAATATTCTACCAAAAAAAAAAAAGCCAATTCTTATATTCTGTTGTAATTAGAGATGGTATATAGCTTTCATTCACACTTAGACATATTTAAATAATTTTCCTTTGGGTACCTTTCTTAGCTTGAATAAGGTGAAATTCTAACTTTTCTTTCAAATTAAAAATACATATTTAAAATATTTAATACATAGATCTTCCCCTCTGCTTTTTTCCCCCCTCATTCTCAATTTGGTAGTTAGCTTTTCATTACTGTGACAAAATACCTGAGCATACCCAACTTAGAGGAGGAAAGGTTTATTTTGATCTATGATTTGAGATGGTTCTGCTATGGTCACTTAGCTGTTCTGCTTCCAGGCCCATGACGAGGCAGAACATTATGGGAGGTGGCAGGTAAGGAGGCAAAGACACTTCCTGGAAGACCCCACCCTCTCAGGAGGCCCTACCTCCCCTCGGAGTTCATTAAGTATGACTCAATCCATGGATCTGCTCACTAATAAGTTTAAAAGCCCGCAGGATCTGTATGTTTTTGAGCATGGGCAGGCGTGGTGGGGGCCAAGCCCTCAACATGTGTCTTTGCAGACCTTCCTCCAAAGACACCAGATAGCTGGATAATTGGAAGCATTCTGGGAATGAAAGACCAAGATGACAACCACAGAAGTTGAGACAGGGAGAACAGAGGCAGAGACACCAGGAAAGACAAAGGGGGGGGGGGCGCACACAGATGTACAAGGGAGAACTCGCAAAAAGGAGAGAACACTGTAAATGGGTCAGAGATCCACAGACACAAGTCTTACACGTGCTCTCAGCAGGCTTCAGTAATATAGGTGTATGGAGCAGAGTTAGAGAAAACAAATGGGCAACTGCTTTCCTCTGGAGCCATTCTCCTTCAAAAGATACTTGATGCACACTGTGACTGTATTTGCTGTATGAGAGACAGTGATTACAGAAACAGTGATTACAAAACTTTACATGATACCACAAGATAAAGCCAGAATAATAAGTTAGAGGATTCTATCTGGCCTGGTTGTCAGTTTATTGCTTCTTAGCTCCAAGTTCACCCTAAAAAGCAAGGTCTGTGATACTCTCCTGCCTCAATGAGCATGTGGTTAGATTTCTCAGTAGAAGGTGCTAGAAAGATGGACAGACCACAGGCGCTCCTCCACTTCTCATGGGGTTATGTATTCACAAACTACTGGTAGCTTACAGCTATGTTTAAACTGAAAATCAGGAGCCAAAAGCCCATTTGAAGAATTTTTAGTTTACCCAGAAAGGAAGATCTACAAAGTTGGAGCACAGGAATGGCTTGGTTGCTAAAACAAAAAAGAAGCCAAGTATTTTCTGTCAGGACAATAGAACAGATACCTTGAGGGACTTCAGCAAACTCCCAATTCCACTTCACATGTAACAGGTGCAAAAGCAAAAGACTTTGCTTTTAGAATATAGCCAGCTTCTGGGAACCCTGTTGCAAAAGGCCACCTAGAAGATTGGTTCTCTGGACTTCGATTCAGAGTTCAGCCACCTAGGCACTTAGGAGGACTCTGTAGCTGTCATCCAAGGGGTCTTGGCTATTGGCTTGAATGGCAGGCCTTCGTATCCACGTGGTGCTGGTTTAATCAGGATACAGAATGCAATAGTTACGGGGTCAGGTTGGTTTCCACCCAGATTTCAAAGGATGGCTTAGGAGACCAGCGTGACCCGAGAGGGCAGTATGCAAAGCTGTGAGGGTGAAGCCAAAGGTGCAGTGGTGACCACAGCAAGTCAGAGGTGCTCAAGTGCAATGCCTGCTAGGGGAAGCTGCAGGTAGTGAGTGGACACGAGAGAGGACATAAAGGCCGTTGCTGGCAATGCCATGGGGTAGAGCTGCCCAAGTTCTTTATAATTCACAAACTGTCACCACAACTTGCCTTGGATACTGGACATGAAACTTTAGGATTTAATTATTTGTTCTGCTGGGTTTCAGAGTTTATTTTTTCTTATTTATTTTGTGTATTTTAGGGAAGGGTCTACAGGGTGTTCGGGGTCTCACTACTAAATCAGACTTGTAGTGATCTGCCTGTTTACAGCCTCCCAAGAGCTGGGATCACAGGAACACACCACTATGCCCAGTTTCAATGACCAACTCAGCACACCCCGGGGGTGGGGCCGGCAGGGCTGGCCCCTGCAGCTGCTTGCAGGCACTCAATCCACTGAACTATTTAGCCTTTTTTTTTTTTTTTTTTTTAAAGACAGGGTCTTATCATGTAGCCCAAGCTCCTCTTGAACTTAATATGTATGCCAGGGAGGCCTTGAACTTCTTGCCTCAGCTCCTGAATGCTGGGATTGCTTTGTCTTGCCCTGGTCCCATTCTTTCTATCTCCCTTTTAGAATGAATGTTTAACTTGTGCCATTGTAATATCAGCAGAGTTTAACTTTATTTTTATAGCTAAGAGTTTGCCTTGAATCTGCCATGTTGGGCCTAAACTTTCCAGCAATGCTGGAATGATTAAAGTTCTGGTGATTTTTTTTTTTTTTTTTCAGTCAAGGTCTTGCTATGTAGCCCAGGCTGGCTTTGAAGTTGCAGCAGTCCTCCTGCCTCAGCCTCTCAAGTGTTGGGATTAGAGATGTATCCCACCATGCTGGACAAAATTTGAAATATATTTTTGATTTTGTTGTTTTGTTTTTGAGACAAGATCTCATTATGTAGTCCAGGCTGGCCTTGAAATCATGATGATCCTCCTGCTTCAGCCTCTCAAGTGCTGGGATTATAAGCATGTACTACTAAGTGCAGCTGGAGAGAAATTAAATGCATTTTGCATAAAGAGATGCACACAAGTCTTGTAGGTCCTGGGCAGAATGTTATGGTCAAGATCAAGAATGTGCTCAGAGGTGGGGCTTTTGACTTGCTGTTAGGTGGGCACTAGGCATGGTATTTGGAAAGGTGTATCTCCCTCCCAAGATCCCGTCTTTCTCTGTTTCTGTGATATGAGCAGCTTCCTTCAGTAGACCCTTCCACTATGCTCTTTCTGCCGATCTGCTGGCCTTCAGCTATAACTCTGAATGAAAACAAACTTCTCCTCCTCTAAGCTGCAGGTGTCAGGTATTTTCTCCTAGTTATGAAGCAAGTGCCCAGGACACTAACCATCCTTCCAATTTAATGGACTCACACTTTGGGCTCCAGAATCCCCTAGAGATGTTGTTATTGAAACATGATCATGCAAAGTTGGCTTTAGGGTTAAGGAGAGATTTTTTTTAATGAAAGTAGGCTTGACAGCTTAGGAAAATTAATTTTTAAAAATAATGCTTTATTAAAGCAGCCTGACTATATATATAAAACTCACTAGCTTGAATTGAATCCAAATCATGTATGGGATGGCAGCACACATTAAGTTTTAAACTGGCCTGGATTCTGGACTCTCTCCTGGTAGGACAGCTGTGCTCAAGCAGTAGCCACAAGGAGCCGTGGCAAGACCTCCCAGGGAAAGCATTTGTGAGCAGAGACGGGCCACCATCCTCAGCTTAACTCTGGCAAAGAACATCTGCTTGTACTCAAGTGTAAGGAAAAAAAAAAACAAATCTCCACACACAGTATGACTATCTTTGGAATTCTTCATTAAGGTTCTGACAAAATACAAAGCTTAAACATCATAGTCTACGTCCACCATAAAACAGAATCAAGTAAGAGGTTAGCACACAAACGATCTTTTTCATTTTCAAAAATATAAATAGCAACAATGTTCAAGATTTTACAATTCTCTTCTCAGCGTGTTGTCTTTTTAAGGCTTTAGGTTACAGACCCTTCATTAATGGTACTTGTATCTTACTGTCAGGACACACTGCCCAGCAGCAAGGAAGGCCGCTGTGGATACATTCCTGAGGGCGACACACACTGCCCCACATCGCTCCCGCCTGCTCAGATCTGAACTCTACTCCGTTCTCACAGTGCCATTAACTCTAGCACACAGTACAGAAAGGGTAGGTTTCCAGCAGCATTCAAGCTCTCAGGTCAATCATGAGGGAAAAAGGGAAGAGGAAGCTTAGTCCTGGATAGTATTAATTTTCTTTTTATCCAGAAAAACCCCATAACCCACATGGTTTGAATGGTGGTTTGCAGTGAAATATTTTTTCAGATTAAATAGTGTCGAGAGAAGTAGTGTTCTTTTGGTTATTTTTAGAAGAGGTTAAAGTGGAGAGGTTAGTGTTGAAAACACACCACGGAAAGTACATGTGCCAAGAGGTGTCGTCTGGTTTGGGACATCAGGGGACACAGTGAGGGCCCCAACTTTGGGAGCAAAGTCAGCAGGAAGGCTCTCCAGCAGGCACTTCACCTGCTCCTGGCCCAGCTTGATCTTGTCATCCAGCTTTCGCTGCTCGATGAGGAGCGTTGATTTCATTTTCACAAAATGCTGGTAATCCTGGAGTTGCTCTTCTGAGAGGTAATTGGCCAGGATGTCGAGCACCACCCGCTCCCTCCGATCCAGGTTCTCCTTCAGCTCGCGGGCGTCCTCGTGCTGTCCAGCCAGGACCTTCCTCTTCTCATTCAGGGAGCTCTGTCAGGGCAAGGCAACAGGTCAGCAACAGATACACGGACGGATGGACAGACAGACGGATGGAAGAGCCAGCTCCCTGCAGGACAGCCTTCACAGGAATATAAAACAGCCATGTTTCTGCTTCAACGGGGGCTCAGTTTCCCTTTCAGTTGCTGATAAGCAGACTGACATTGTAAAAATCAGCTTAATACTCTGAAGTGGTATACTATATAATTTTTTCCTCTGTAAAGTCATTTTTTTTTTTTTGTATTCTTTTTTTTTAGGGAAGGGCCTACAGGGTGTTCAGGGTCTCACTACTAGATTGGACTCATAGTGATCCACCTGTTTACAGCCTCCAAAGAGCTGGGATTACAGGTGCATGCCACCACACCCAGTCTTGTAAAATTTGGTAGCTTCAGGTTGAGAGAGATTACATTAAATGGCAGGGCTAGCAACTTGACTTCTAGGGTCTATATTTTCAAAAAATAATCATCAATGAACCTTGAGTAGTGGTTCTCACACTGTGGCTGTTAGACCAACTGAGCTTGCTAGAAATGCAAATTTAACTTGAGAAGCAGGACCCAATCTCTTCACAAGACTATAAAGTTGAAGACCCTCTCCCTAAGCATTGGAATAGCACATTTCCAATGTCTAGGGAAATCTGTTCCCCTTTATCCAGGCTTCTTTTTCAGGCCTCTGAATCAAAGCTGAAAGAAATCTGCCTCGACAGTGATCCTGAGTTCACATTCTAACTTTCCGCTGTCAGCCAGTGGTTAGGAAGCATAACTCATGCTAGTTTACTTGATTAAAATCTTTAAGATAGTTTTTAATCTAACATGCTGACACATAATGAATGCCATTTTTAAATTTAAAAAAATTAATATTTAACCTAATTTTTTAGGCCAAAGTGATATGGAAAAATCACAACTGAAATAAATCAAGAAATAAGATAGATCACTTAAATATCCTTCAATACAAATAAACTTATTTAGGATTATCAAAAGCTCATGCACCTTTATCCTTAATCTCTCTAAACTAGCCAGTCTTAGGTAAAAATGCAGCCCCCCAAAGTACAAAGCTGTAAGGCTTATTTTACAAGGTCTGTCTTATTTTTAGAAGATTCTTTCCCCTAATCAAAAAAACTGAAACTGCTTACAGATACTGCATTTGAATGAAGTGACCTTTTAAAATATAGCATGAAGAACTCTTAAGGACCTTTAAAAAAACCTAAGACATTTTAAAGCATCCAAAATGTAGCAAGAACACCCGTAAGTTATGTGCACCCATCATTAATGGTAACAAGCCTCAGCAGGAACATGTTTCACACTTGCTTTGGGTAAATTTTTTTTTAAATTATATTCAGCTGAATTTGTAATAAGTGTTCCCTACCTGCAAACGATTATCTGGAATTGGGCATTTATTGGACCATCGAGTGCCTTTTCTTACTTCCCTTAGACCAACCATCATAACAACTAACACCAATGGGGTAAGGAGTCCGGGAGATCACACAGGAAGTGTGAAAGCCCCGTGTCTGGCACAGAGCACTCGATGGATCTGATCTGATCTGGACAGCACTGCTGTCCTCCCAGACGGTGAATGCAGGTCTCTCGTGTACCCTCCTACTTCCCAGGGCCATCCCAGCAGATTACTGGGAGGTAGGACCTCAAGTTCCTGTCCCTTCCCGACCACAACAGTTTTGTTATGTCCATCACGGTTTTTTATATGTCAATACTTATAAACCATGTTTGAGAAAAGAAGGAAAGAAGGGAAGAAACTCTCACACCTGTCTTTACTTTCCCAAATATTCTGAGGCTGAAGGGAGGCATTCCATCTTGGCATGTATTGCTTATCTCCTCTCCCTGACCTCCAAAAGGATTATAACCCCAAGAAAGGATCACAGCCAATGGCCCTTCTTTTGTGTACATGAGCTCAGAGGGAAGATTTGCTGGATTGAGTTTAGGCCACATACCCTTTCTTCATCACTAGCATCTTCACCAAGGCCACTAAGGACGTTCTCCACGCGGGCCAGGCGCCCCGAGAGGGACAGCAGCAGGTTCACCACCTTGTCCAGGTCGCCTATGAACATCTTGTACTTGTCAAACTCATTGGGCTTGCACAGCTCACTGATCAAAGCCTCCACCTCCTCTCCCAGGGCATTGTTAAGCTTGATGTCCATGAGCAGACTCCCCTTCGCCTCCTGGAGGCTCTCGAGCTTGTGGGTGAGGCTTTCTATGAGCTCAGCCTGTAATGACAGAAGAGACGCATGGCAGAGGGGAGCTGGCAGCATGAGAGGACTCATATCTCCCACCCCCTATCTATAAGGACACTCCTAACAGCAGGCCACACCAAACCTCCATTTCCCAAATGCACACAGCTGCCTTTCTCTGGAGCCCTTAGTCCTCCTGGCCAACACCTGACTATGCATTTCTGTCCTGTTTTCCATTGTGTCATGCCATGAGGCTTTGCCTTCCCAGACAGCTTGTAAACTCTCTGCATTTAAAAGTCCCTTGGAGACATGTTCTCACTCAACAAAATACGACAGGCATGAGTGCAGGTAGGGTAAACAGAAGCCAAGCCTCAGAGCCATAAAGGGGTCTGCCCAGGACTTGAGAGCTGAGTTGAATATTCCTTGCAGTTACAATGTGAAGAGCAACTGTTGTGCCACACACAGTGTGAGAAACGCCACTGATTATTTCAGTCTTCCCAACCATCGGTGGATGCTGCATTATCCACATAAAGTAGGATGTGAAGATATAGTGGAGTGAATTTATTATGACACACACAGGCGCCAGGAGCTAGGGTGCCTTGAACTTGGGCCAGTCTGGCTTTTGGGGACACCCTTGTACAACCATCATAAATACTGGCACTGGTATCTTTACCAGAAAGTCAGCCCTTGCTTCTTCTATTTCTCCTATTTCCAGTTTACAAAGCTAACTATACCCCTTAATTACAAACTGCAATACTTATAAAACTGGGCTACAGAAAATGTCAAGTATATTTAAGTGATGGAATGAAGTAAATGCCTTAGGGGTTTCAAGCCTGCCCTCCTTTACCTTGTATGTCTGCTACTACTTTACAGCAAGAGAAATTAAACTCTGGTTTTTGTAATTAGCCTTTCATCCATCTCTTAAGGTGGCCAGATTTAAAAAAAAAAAAACAAAGCTACAATCTTTTCTAATCACAATATTTATCAGCAAAAAGGTTCTAGCTTTAACACACACACACACACACACACACACACACACAAACACACAAGTTAAGTTATATGGCTCCAATTGGAAACTTGATTAAAAATACAAGTCACAGCCACTGTATTGGACTGTATGGGGTGTGATTAAAATAATACACTGAGGGCCAGAGACATAGCCCATCAGCATAAGCACCTGACTGGCAATTGCAAGGTCCTCAGTTTGATCCCCAGTACCAAAAAAAGTGAATTCTGTGGCCAAGTACCATCGAATGGAAAGACAAGGAACAACAATATGAGAAGCAGCACATCAAAGTTTAGTAATAGCATGTGACAAGTTCCAGCTTATTTAGTGCCCTTGAGGATTGAGAACTATAATTAGAACATACAATTCAGTCAGTCAGTCAGTCAGTCAGTCAGTCAGTCAGTCAGTCAGTCTCTTTCTCAGTCTAGCCTTGAACTCACTATGTAACCCAGGCTGGCCTTGAATTTGAGGCAATCCTTGAATTCAGCCTCCCAAGTATGGTATCATAGGCACAGGCCACCATGCCTGGCCACACTACATGTATTTAAAAGTGTAGCATAAACTGCAGATTACAAAGAATGGATTAATATGATGGTGCCGCTTCAGAGGTCAGCTTTTTTGGGGGGACACAGGGTCTCATCATGTAGTTCAGACTGGCTTTAACTTACTATGTAACCTAGGCTGGCCTTTAATTTGTGGCAGTTCTCCTTCCTCAGCCTCCCAAATGCTGGGTTTGTAGGTACACAGCACAATACCTGCCAGCATGTGAGGAACTTTCATTGTGCTAAGGTTAGCGAAGCAAGCATCCTGGAATGGAAAGCAGTAGGAAAAACAAACCCTGCATGCTCTTGCGCTTCCCTGCATTGCCACTGGATGGGGTAAGACAAGTCGAGCGGCACTATTCCTGTATTCAGAGAGAGACAATAAAAGAGGCTGACAGTTACAAGACTTCAGCCCTGGAATTTTTAACCTTGTAGGGTTGGCTGCTCAGCTTGTCACTAAACCTTACCAGAAAGTGCTTTCATGTAGAAACTGGGACTCAGCAAATCCAAAGAGAGCTGAGAGACATGCTTATCTGTCCACTCTCAGGAAAGGCCTGCTCATTCACATTTATGCCATCCATTTCAACCTCACATCTTGAGAAGTAAACTTTCCAGTAAATGCTTTTCTAAAAAGTGGAACTGTAGGGGCCAGTGAGATAGCTCAGCAGTCTAAAGCACCTGCTTAGGCAGGCATTCAGGGACCGGACTGAGATAGCTACAAATAGAGAAGAGAAGCGGGGCTGTAGAAAGAAAAGGTAACGGCCTTATGTTTTCATTCATTATTCTTCCAAATATGACTTCTTTTAAAACTAAACTCTGATATTCCTGAAAAAAACTGAAATCACTGGATAATGTATGCCTTTAGAAACAGTCTCCATAGCTCTCAGATGCTGGCATTTGAATTGACACATGTGACAATTATCAGTGTGCACAGGAGAAGAAACCAGTGAGGAGCTTGTGTTGCCCCACGCAGGGCTGAATGGTGAAGAGCAGGAGTTTGCCACCCTGGGCTCCCCCACCCATGCAGCAGCGCTGAGCAGGCAGCCTCTGGTGGCTGGGTGTAGAAGGCTAGGATGGTCAAGAGGCTGTGGCCCAGGGCAGCAGTGAGGGAGTAGGCTCAAGACAATGGATGGGGACTTTCCTCACCAGAGCAGGTTCTGGGCAGAACACAACTGTCACAAGAGCCTGATGGGCTCCTGGGCCGAACAGAGGAGATAGAGGTGTTTGGCAGTGGTTGTAGGACAGGGAGGCTCTTTAGGGAAGCACAGCAGCGTCCGTATGCACGCGCGCGTGCGCACACGCACACACACACACACACACACAGTGGCCACAGGAAGAGAAGAGCAAGCATCCTGGAATGCGATGTGGTGCTTTCTGTTTGTGGGGCTGCAGCACGACCTCAAACTCATCACTTCTGCCAGTGCTAGGGTCACTGGTGGTCCCCTCAGTCACTCTGGGCTCACTGCTGCTTATTTGGATGGTACATGAATTTTAAAAAATTCTACCAAGCCCTTAAATATAGATATTTAGATGGAAAAAAATGTGTAGAAGGATTTGAGGTACTGAAGACTAAGAGGAAAAGCTGGCCTCCCAGCTACTTCTTGGCCAGGTGGTTCTCTTAAAAAACAAAAAACAAACAAACTTCTCCCACCAAAATTCATTGGGGAAGGAGGAGGGCCACATACTCCCATGTGTGTTAATAACAACCCAGTCTCTCAGGAGCTAATTTGTAAAACCACTGATAATTATCCACTTAACCTCTCATCTGGCACAAACTTAACTTTCCTGCAGAAAAAGAAATGCTATTTATAATGCTTTATCTGTAAACACAGACTAACAAGCCTTCCCTCCCACCTAGCCATCTGTGAGCAGAAACACCCTGAAAGGCCCTTTCCTCCTGTGCCTCATCCCCAGGCTGAGCATACTCTGACAAGAACTCCCGTCCCTCAAGTCGCTGACCTCTGGCCCCACTATCCACAGCAAGAGGGACAGTAACATCTGCCTAAACCAACACTGTCCTAATGATTGAGCTCTTCCTGTACACCAGGCCCTATTTAAGCGCTGCACTATTCAACTACCATGTACAGCAGCGACGAGCTACATGCTACTACTACCTCTAATTCATTGATGAGGAAAGCAATGCAACTATAGTTGCTGAACTGGCCTAGTCCACATGGCTTGGCAGCAGCAGGGCCAGGCTCAGGCCCAGGTTGTCTGGCTCCAGGATTTGGACTTTTAATTACTACACTAAAGCAATTCAGAGGAGTGTTATGAGGACCAAAATGAGGCTGTGCGAGCATTTTGGAAAATAGGAAAGTATCAAATGCATGAGTCTTTGTTCCTATGATTAGGCCACATTCTGGAGAATACAAGCACCCAGCAGGCAAATGCCTGGGAGTCTCCACTTCCTCCTCCCCCTCCAGACTCTTGCCCTTGTCTAGAGCACCTGTGGTGACAGTGGTGCAAAGGACATCGTTAACAGCACAGCTGGCTTTTGTTGACTGCCTTTGTCTCCAACAAGAGTAATTCAAAATTGGGACAAGTGGACAGGGCTGAGAAAACAGTACAATTTGGATTTCTGCTAGTACTGGTGGTAACTAGGTAAAGACACTGCCACCTCACGGGCCTGCCTTTTTCTCATGCAATTTTAGCACCTTGTAGTGGACCTGGCTAGATTTCACCCAGAGATGCATGAAGTTTCCATCCTCCTTTTCCTGTTGTAAGACCAGATCAGAGCAGAAAGACCAGGGCACTTTCTGACTGCCAATTACAGCTGTCCTTTAGCACATTCTCTGCCAGATGGCATGTAGTCTGCCACTGCTCCTTGGGAAGGCTCGTGACCAGAGATGCATTACATCTACTTGGTATGGTCTCTTGGTTCCAGTTACCAGGAATTCTTGATAACACAATACAAATGACAACAGGGAGGCACCAAGATGGCAGTGTGACAAGCAGCAGAGAAGAGCCTCTCTGTCACTATCCAGATGCTGGAATATAACAACATGAAGAAGAAGGAAGGAAGTGGGTCTCCTGGACCCAAGAAAGACCTGAAGTGTTAACTGAAGCTCATGGAGAGAGTGAAGAAAGAAACGCCAATGAAGAAGCGGGTGGCCAGCAGCACCTTCTCCCTGAGATGGAGTTCACTGTGTGAGAAGAACAATTTAAACCTCTGGACATATGGTGACTCCGGAGGCCTCCACAGAGAGAAGCGGCAGTGAAAGGGAGCAATGGATACAACAGACTGCACTAGCTGGCGGTGCGTGCTGTGGGCTCAGTCATCCGCATGAGATAGTGATTGGCCAGGAGTCATCTTGGAGAGGGGCCACTGAGCTCAGAACTTCGAGCAGCTACCAGCTCCATCTGGCAATACACAGCTGGGCTCAGGCTCAAGGAGGGTGTGCTCACGGCTGCAGGCCGAATGCGTCTGGTCTCAACCAATCTCTCTGAGATTATCCACTACCCCACCAGGAAGCTACTGCTGGCTTGCTGAGACAAATCAATACAGATGGGGACTCTGTCTTCACATACAAGCAGAGACCAATCCGGAAGTAGACCTTTTTTTGCTGCTTTTTTGTGGTGGATCTGGTTTTGTTTTTGTTTTTTCCTCCTTCATTGTTTGCTCTTTTTTTTTGGTCTTTTTGAGACAGGGTCTCACTATGCAGTTCAGGCTGGCCTTAAGCTCACTTTGTAGCTCAGGCTGGTCTCGAACTCACAACAATCCTCCTGCCTCAGCCTCCTGAGTGCTGGGATTACAGGCATGCGCCACCACGCCCGGCGTTTCTTTTTTTTTTTTTTTTTTTTTTTTTTTTTTTTTTTTTTTTTTTTGGCGGCTCTTGTTTTTATAAGTGTGAATGTGGTTTCTAGCCTCTTTTGGGGAGACTGTTCTGTTCTTTTTATCTCTTCCTTCTTTCTTTCCCTTTCGTGCATCTGCACCAATTTCCTAGGTTAGCATGATTCCCTCTTGTCCTCCAGCTTTACCTAGTTTTTTCCCTAACCCCTTTTAAACTTTAACCCCTGAGGGTAAAATAGACACATTAAGAACAGCACATTATTTTCTGGCCTGTTTTAGATTTTGTTATATAACTACATGTTTCATATAGATAAAGGTGTCTGGGAAGATAGCTCAGCAGTGTAAGTGCTTGCCTGGTAAGCATAAGGTACCAAGTTTGATCCCTGGTACAGGGGTTGGAGGGGAAACATTATCGTATAGATAAAGGTAGCAAATTAATGGTTACCTCAGCTTGTCACTTTCTAGGCAAAAGTGACATAACTGTTTTAGACAGCTATTCCTCCTGATATTCCAAGACTAAGATTTATTAAGGGTCATAGAAAATACTGTGGCACAGTACCCAAGAACCAGGGGCTGGGCAAGCAGACAGCAACTTCTCAGCCTCAACAAACTGAGGAAAGGCCTCTACTTTCTTACTCTGCACACAGAGTTTTCAAGAACCACTTTCCTAAAATGCAAAATCTGTCCGGTCTCTGCTTGCTGATAAACCCAGAGGGGCACTTCTGCTGCTGCCAACATGGCAAAACCCGCTGTCACCTCTCTCCCCATGCTACTATGAAAGTCTGTCTGAAAAGTGATCTACAGTGATGGCTTAGAAGGGGTACAACCCAGGGCTGGGGAGATGACTCGGCAGTCTAAGCACCTGCCCGGCAAGCACAAGGACCTGGGTTTGATCCCCGGTACTGCATGCCATGCCAGCATGCTAGCCCTACAGCCAGGCACTATGGCACATGCCTGTAATCCCAGCACGGGGAGGCTGAGACAGGAGGATTACTATACATCTGAGTTGTAAAACAAGACCTTGTACCTAGTAAATGAATAAAGGATTTTTAAAAAGTTTTTTAAAGAAGGGGTACAAACCACAGTGGGGGAACTTCACAACCCACCTTTATGATCTAGCTGTGACCTGAGGCTAGAGCAGAACAGCATAAGCAGCAGCAGCAAGAACTCAGGAGCAAAGGACAGAGGTCTCCCTAAAGCTGAAGCATGTGTGTTTGGGGCAGGGGGTCCCACCCTTTCCCATCTCATTCATTTTCCTCTCCCACCTCTTCCAGTGTACAGAGCTGCACTGCACAGTACTGATACAAGTGAGGCTACCTTGGGAAAGGGGTACCTGCAAGCTAGAGGTTGTGTGAAAATACAGGCCAGAGGGGGCTGCACAGGAAGACATACAAGCTCCTTGCACAGGAGCTCATCTGGGTCTGAAGCTTGCTCCAAGATGTATAAGTGTGGGATGGCCCTCAACAGTATCATATGGATTCCCAGAACCTGGCTCCAGGTAACCCTTGAGACGGGGATGTGAGGGGACAAATCCATACAACAGAGCAAAGGGTCTGAAAACATATCTGCTGCCACAACCCCCCCAGAAAGTGAGACAGAACAGAACTTGAGCTCTGACCCTAACTAGCTTGACTGCTCCCTGAAACAAAAGCAAAGCCAAACTTCTCTCAAGCTGGACCTAACCCAGAGTCTCACAACATATAGCATGCACTTAGCAGACAACGGACCAGAAAAATGTGGCTAATTCTGGGGGAAAGGCAACCAACAGTTATGAACCTTGAGAGTATCCTGACAGAATTTTCAAAGCCTTTAAAATCAGGGTTTCTAAGCATGTGCCATGGTAAATATAAACACTCTTCAAATTAAAAATAAGTTCTCAGCAAAGAAACAGAAACTATAAAAAACTGGAATCTCTTGAATAGAATACTAGTATTTAACATACTTAAAAGGTTGCTAGCAGGATAAAGATAGGAAAATCAGTGAACCTGAGATCAAATCAGCCAGTTATCCAGAGCTGAGAAAGGAAAGCGAGGGAGGGTGGGGAGGAAGGTAACTGAGGACATTATGTAGCTCTGTGTGGAGGCCTTGGGTTCAATACCCAGAACCACACACAAAGCCAAACACCCCAGAACTTTAGGGATTTGATAAGAAACATGAAAAGATCTAATATAGCACCAGATGCCGACAGATTAATTTATGAGAATAAAGATAAAATGGTTGAAAATGCCCTCAATTTTGGCATAAAATAAAAGATAAATTTATAAAATTGAAGAGTCCACCATGGCCAGGTATGGTGTCACATGTCCATAATCCCAGCAATCAGGAGCTGAGGCAGGAAGATCACTGAGTTCAAGGCCAGCCTGGGCTGCATAGTGAGTTCAAGCCCAACCTGAACTACACTGTGAGACCCTGTCTGAAAGAAGAAAAACCAAAACAAAAAGAACCCCAGCATACCCAAAACAGGATATATTCCAAGAAAACCAGACTCACATACGTCATAACCAAATTGCTGAAAGTCTGAGAAAACAACCACTGCATGCAGGAGGGACATATTTTAACAATGAATTTCTCATAGAAACCATGGAAGGAAGGTGAAAGTGGAACTTTTTAAAGATCTGAAAAAAACAAAATCAGGCAACCCAGAATTCCACAGCCAATGAAAACACCCAGCTAAAGTGACAGTTCAATAAATATAATCTTAGATATAGAATCTATTACCAGAAAAGCTGTTCTGAAAGAAATTCAAAAGTGATTTCTCTCAGGCTGAAAGGATGTAAGGACAAGAGTGAGTAGCAGCATCAGTGGGAGACCAAGCTCAGGACCCATGCAGACCTGAGGGGATGCAGAGGATGAGGGCCCAAGAGCACGGAGGATTTTTCTTTATAATAGATGCAGCAAGTTTTGGGCCAAAAATCTGAAAACCCTAATTACTAATTTATATGCAATTTTTATGAATGTCTGAAGTTCATACCAGGGCTGGGGAGATAGCTCAACCATCTAAGCACCTGCAGGCTCAAGGACCAGGGTTTGATCAATGGTACTGCATGCTGTGCTGGCCCCTGAACCCTGGGGTGCCATGATGGCTGCTGAAACCAAGCATGGTGGCACATAACTGTTGTGCCAGCACTGGGTAAGCTAAGACAGGAGGATCACTGTAAGTCTGAGCTGTAGTGAGACCCTGTACCAAATTTTTAAAAAAATTTTAAAAAATTATAAAAAAACAAAGTTCAGACCATGTGTTTCTCATGTTAATATTTACAGTTTGTACTTAAAATACTATTATGTAAGATGTCTAAGAAAATATGTTAGAACTGATTTAAGACTCGCAATTTTTAAGATATTCATTCATAAAATAAAACTCTCATTTCCACTGCTTTTGAGTAACATGCCTAAAAATACTACATTATTTGTGGTGCTAGGGATCAAACCCAGCATCTTGTGCATGCTAGGCAACTGTTCTACCACTGAGCCATAGCTCCAGTCCTAGATTGTTAACAAGATTAAACATTAGTGCATGCTAGACAACTGTTCTACCACTGAGCCATAGTCCCAGTCCTAGATTGTTAACAAGATTAAACATTAGGTGCTTACTTTGCAAAGTTGATGAAGGGCTATCAGAAGGTCAGAGTCTGCTACAGACTGCCACCCTGCTGAAGACAGGCCAAGACTGTTTCCAAAACATCACTAGAAAAGCTCATAAGCCCTCCTCAGCAACCAATGGGTCACAGATGAAATTAAACAAGAAATTCAACAGTATCTACAATTCACTGAAAATTCAAGCACAACTTATCGGAATTTATGGGATGCGATGAAAGCAGTTCTCAGAGGGAAATTTATAGCTGTGAACTCACACATTAGGAAAACAGAACAGGAACAAGTAAATACCCTAATTCTGCAACTGAAACATCTAGAAAAGCTCATAGGAGAGGAAGAAAATGCACTCTCAACTTCTATCAAACAGATGCCTTCAATACCATCATTATTTGAAGCTCAAGATTTGTCTCCAAATAGATATGTTAATGGCACCAATGGAAATTCTATTACACATTTATAAACTTATAGCTCATTACCCAAAACACAAAAGAAGAGTTCTCCATGGCCATGTGATGAAATTGGAGTGTCTGCAGCTCACATAGCCTACGTGATCTTGTGACCTTTGGCCTCTGGATTCTTCCAGCTTCCTTTTCTACCATTTGTGACCTTTAGTATTTTTCTAAATTTGGTAATTATTTTCTAATCACAAGGTTATACTCCAAAATGTCAACCTACTTCAAGTGTCTTTTCTCTCTTTTTATTATTTATTTATTGAGAAACAAATGGCAATGAGACAGTTTCAAAACAGGTTAGTAGGACAGTTACAATAATTAATACATTACATACTGTTGTCTTCGTAGTATTTATTCATAATACAAGATGTAGACATGACATCCTGTCCAAACACTATTAGTACAAATCATTCTTCTCATTAAATTAAGAGAAGGTAGCTGTATATTAATCCTATTTTGTATATACAGATACAAAATGGTCCTTCATTTATATCCCTCTTTTTTGTTTAGTTTTGTTAGAGATGGGTATTCCATTGCCATTTAAATATTGTAGGCATGTGAATTCAGCAAAATAATCCAATATAGTCCAGTAGTCCATAACAGTAGTGGGTTGTCAACAATGTCAGAAGTTGTTGACTTGAGCCTTTTACGGCTCAGCATATTAATACGGTTTTACTGTTTATACCTTGTTTTTATAATTTTCTGCTGTATGGTTAAGACCAAGGTAAAGCAAGACCTACATAATAAGAAATGTAACTTTTGTACCTGACAAAGTCAGTCAAATCCCCTCAGGATTTACCCTGAAACCCTGTACTGCAGTTTGTAGATCCTTTGTCAGTGTCAGCCATGTGGATGAATCACGGCCACTGCTTGACCAATTTGCTCTCTGTGAAAGCCTGAGAGAATATTTTTCTCTCTAAGTAACTCTCCATAGGCACATTATACCTTGTCAATCACTTTCCTGTGTGGCCCCATAATCTCCTTGATCAGAAAATTTGGGACACTACTGAGTTACAGGATGTTACAGTACAGGTTCTCTTATGTCCTGAGTCCTCACTGACCTTGAAGGACTAGGGCCAAAATGTTGGCTGTCCTTGAAGCCCTTCTTTTTCTCTAATTTTTGGTCTGAAAACTTAAGTTGTTAACCTACCAGAAGAGAAGCTTAATGATATTACTCTATAACACAGAGTTATTACTCTATGTTATAGAGTAATATCATTACTCTATGTAATGATAATGTAATGTTCATTACTCTATGTAATGTAATTAACCTCACTATCTGTCTGAATATCAAACATCTTAGACAGAACATGGAACAGGTAGTTTCCATCAAGTGTTGACATGATATAAGCGTCTTTTCTCATGATCCATATACTATGGACACGATAGTGCCTGAGGCTTCCCGTGTGCATTCCTGTTTCCACTGTCCCCTCTCCTCTCACCCTGAGTCACTCTGATACATCTTCACGCTAAGCGTGGGTTTTACCACCTCCATCTTCACGCTAAGCGTGGGTTTCACCACCTCCATCTTCACGCTAAGCTTGGGTTTCATGGCCTTTTCTTTTATGTACCCCCTTGGACTTGGTGCTGCTCCCTTACACAACATAAGTCTACACTGATGTACTCCACCTCTCCCCCCCAGTTGCAAGGCACCCAGACAGCACGCATAGGACCCTCCTCAGGCTGGTACTGCAACACCAAGCACTGTATCTGAAAGTGGAAGGCAAGTTTTTAGTGTTCACAAATCATCTTACACTTAAACACTAACCTGGATTCTCGGGTTGCATGCAGCCCTGGAGGAGTGAACTGAAGAAAGAAGAAACCCAAAGCACGCATGTCTGTTGAAGGCCCCCTGAACTAAAATACCCTGTTCGCATCTACTTCCCTGCCCAGGGAGCCCGATCAACCCCAAGGGTAAGGTAAGAGTATTGTGCTGGTGCAGTGGACAGCACATTACAGGGTGAAGGGAGAAAGCAGAGTTCCTTTTCCTCCTGGGTGTCAGCTGAGGAAAACAGAGCCATCCAGCTTTGTTACAATAAGGAACTGACTTATACACACTTCTGAATGTGCTGTGTGGGCGCCAGATGCACCCACACTGCATCTTTATATAGCATTATCTTCAACAGCTCCCTAGCAAGAACAGCACAGTGCAGCCATGCTGCCTTGTATCTTAAGGTGTAAACACCACATTACTCTGTATCAGTTAGTTTGTCTCCCCACAAGCATGCGGATTCACCATTACTTCTATTTTATAAAGCACAGTGAGGCTCTAGAAAATCCAAGATATTTGCTTAGGTCTATTCAAACCTCAAACCCCACTCCCCACATTTTCACCTCATATAGTGTATTTCACATTACCCTTCAGTTAAATAGTAAAATCCAACATAGGAGATCTGGTCTTTAAAATTCAGCAAACATTTACCTATTTATTTAGGCAGTATCAAGGACTGAACATAAGGCCTTCCCACTCAACTATTCATTTTCAGCCCCCCCTCCCCCTTGGCAGAACCAGGGATTAAACTCAGGCCCTTGTGCTTGCCAGCGAAGTGCTTATTCCACTGAGCCATCTCTGCGGCTTTCAGCCCTTTTTTACCTTTGATTTTGAGGCAAGGTCTTACTAGGTTGCTTAACAACCCAGGTTGAACCTGCTGTCCTCCCTCAGCCTCCCAAAGAGCTGTGAGCTTGCACATGCACCACCATCCGGGCACACTCACTGAGATCCTCACTGAGCATGTGCTAGCGGCCAGGCCCCGGACCACACTGTGTCCATGCGGGAGGCCTGCATGCACTAGTGTCCCTGCACCCTGTCCTGAGCGGGCTCGAATCTTCTGAACCCTGTTGCCCCACCTGAAGATTGAGTCCATGACTCAAATCATGGACATGAGTGTCCTAATTTTTTTTATTTAATATAAATTTTAATTTGCTTCAGGTTCAAACTCAGACTGAGTTAAATTGCTAGTTTAACTCAGTTCCCAGAGTAGCAAGGGCTAGAAGAAGCAATTTTTAACAGGCTTTTGGCTTAAAGCAATTTAAAGTTAATTATGATTTTAACACCTATTAGCTATGTGACACTAATTTTCTTTTCTAATTCTGACTGCTTTAGTATAAAATGAGACAATACAGGGCCAGCGGTATAGCTCAGTGGACTAAGCGCTTGCTTAGGTAAGCGCAGGGACCAGGGTTCGATTCCTGGTTCCACATGCCCCGCCGGCCCGCCTTTGGGTGCGCTGGCCCGCCTTTGGGCGGGCTGAACCAGCGATGCAATCCGGGCGTGGTGGCGTGTGCCTGTAATCCCAGCACATGAGAGGCAAAAAGCAGGAAGATCACTATGAGTGTGGGCTGCATAGTGAGATCCTGCACCAAAAAAATTAAAATAAAATAAAAAATAAAATGAGACAATACAAGTGGCAGTGGAATTTTGTGCAAATGAAGAATAGAGCAAGGCTAGGGATACAGCTCAGCAGCACAAGTGCCTGCCTGGCAAGTACAAGGTCCTGAGTTCCATTCCTATTGTATAAATCAATCAATCAATCAATCAATCAATTAATCAATCAATCAATCAAACAAGCATTATGTAAAACAAAAGCCAGAGACTAGCAAATGTTATTATTTCCTATGAAGATGAATTCCTCCTATATTCTTTTATATTCTGAGGCTGAAAATACTTTTTGCCACATAATTCTCAGTGATAGGTTGATAATAAAGTAATGAAAAACTAGTTAAAACAAAACCAAGCTAGGGGAACAAAGCCATGAGTAATCTGCTATGCTGCTACCACAGTGAAGGCACATGGACATGCAGAAAACAAGTCAAGAATCTCCAAGTATAACATTCAGGGAAAGGCCACACTAGTGGTAGTGTCTTTGTAGCTTCCTCTTTGGGGTAAACATTTAGAATGAGAGCAAAGCGGTCCACTGCCAATCGCAGGACCCACAAAGTGGGGGGCACTCCGCAGTGTTAAGAGGGGTGCAGCAGGTGGTGTGCAATGAAGCGGGTATTTAGCTGGGGAAATGTCAAAGGCAGGAGTGAGTTACAGCAAAGGCTGCATCAGCTGTGGCGGTGAGCCCACAAAGCTGGGGTGGGGGGGAGGGGAAGACATGAACTAGGCTGCTTCTAGTCCCCTTCTGTCCCACCTCCATCGCCCCCCAGGCTCCATAGGCTGTGATTTCATTCCAACAGATAACTAAGAGGGTTTGGGACACACACTGTAGTATAAATGAAAGTCCCATAGCTTTTACTGGAATCAGTTCCAGTGAAAACTATTCAGTGAATGTCATGGTCAACAAGAAGCGAGCTTTCTGTACCTTTCTGCAGCACACATGCCTGAGATATCTGGAAAGTCTTGAACTTGAGCTAGCAGTCTATCTAGGACTATGGAGGAAGTATCACGGCAGGAACTTTCTCCCGTGTAGACACAGCCAGGTTTAGATCTCTCTGGTATGTGGGAAGACCCCGGCAGCAAGGTCAACTTAAAAATGTGTGACATTTAAAATTTCTGTAGGAGTACCAAATGCTAACAACTAAATTCTGATCCTGAGCTTCCGAGCTCTTTGCTGAGGCACTGTAAAGACAGATGGGGTCTAGCTGTATAAAGCACGATGTCATTTTCTCTCATAAGTGTTTGACAAGTGGTCTCTTTTTTCCTGAAGAAATATTCTAGTCTTCATCTAACTATAAGTTACCAAATGAAAATTACACAGCCTGCTGGTACTGGCTGGTCTGCCGCTGAGAACGGAGCTGGGACCCCTGTGCTGGGCTGGGGAGCTCGGGGACCAGGCCCAGTCCAGCCTGTAGAACTTTGAAGGGATTACTTAAAACCTATTAGCTTTACTATTATCACCTATAAATATTAAAATTTCAGTAGCTTAGCTGTCCTGCCTACCTGCAGGAAATCCCTGAGAAATCTAGTTAAAGTCGTGCAAATCCAGAGTCTATCGAAGGCTGCGACAGTCTAGTGACGTGACCAACAGGTACATTCCTCCATCCTCTTACCTGAGGGCCAGGGAAGTCAAAGCAAGGGCGAAGGTTCATTACCTTTTTCTCATTGACATCCACCTGCTCCTCTTCCTCGTTCACCTCTTCCGGCATTTCCTTGATTTTGTTCAGGAGCTCGGCCTTCGCGGCAGACACACTATAGTAGGCAGGACAGTTGACCAACACACCCAGCACTTCCTTGTCTTCATTCCTGACCACATGGAACACAAAATGTGTTTCTAATGATGTCTGCTCAGTAATGCATTTCTTTCATTAGGGCAACAGTAAATATTTACAGGTAAGAATAGGGCTCCAGGAGCCAGGTGAACCTGTGGTGAAATGCATGAAGGCAATCCTGGGGATGGAGTGCGGATCAGGACTCCAGCTGGTCACCGCACCTCTTGCAGGGTAAGCGATAAATAGAAGAATGATTCTGACTCCTTTCTCAAAAACTCTACATGGGGCCCCCACACTGCACAAATTCCAGGGTTTGGGTCATTTCCTCCTCTTCTCTGGTTCTCTCTAATCTTTTCTATGTCTATTGTTATTTGGGCACTTAGACCTTCTTAAGGTGGAAACTTCTAACTCCTCACTATACACATGTGTTTCTTCAATTGTGCTTAGCAGAGTATCCAACAGGTCACCAGTGGGGTCCCAGAGCAGCCCGTGAAAACTCAATGTGAGCTGCTGAGTTTCATCCCAACTTGTCAGTGCTCACTTTCACCAGAAGGTGGCGCAGGCCCCCCGGCTGAAATCCTTTGTCAGTCTCGGCTGCCTGCATCTACAGGACCATTTTACCTCTATAGCAACTGAAAGAACACATGTGCTTGGTAGTGATGTTTTCTGAAGGATACGCTTCAAAATCGCTTTAGTTTTTACAGTAAATTGATAGACAAAGAGGGAGCTGTGACGGTGCATGGCAGGCTGAGTGGAGCACCCAACGCTCATCCCAGAAGCCCAGTGGTCTCCTGTGCATGAGCTGGCACATTATAGGGGCTGAGGAACGGTTGACTCTGGATAAGTTGCTTCTTCACCCCATGTTATCTGTTTCCCAACCCTGGAATCGATGGGGATGCTCAAGTAGACTGCAAGGTCTGGAATGAGGACAGCTTCCGGCAACCTAGCTGATGGTTTCCGAGTGCTGCATCTCCCTTCCCAAGAAAACATGGTGTTCCTGTAGGAATTTAGTTATAATTACTTACAACTTTCTAAAATGTAAACCCAAGTTGGGATGAAATGCTGTTTTTATTTAGTCTGAAGACATTAACTGCAGAGTTTCAGTCTGTCAATTCACATAGTTATCGTTGAAAATTTTAAAGAAAATATAAACCATTTTAAATCTTTCTCATAGTAGTCCTAAAAAAGTTGAAATATGGAAGAAATACAATAACAACCCACGAGAAACTGAAAGAATGGGGGACACGAACTATTCACAGCGCTCCTGTGGTACAGCTGCCACCAGATGGCTTAGGGGATTGTCAGCACACGGATTGGGGAGCGCAGGGGCAGGGGCTGAGCAAAACCAGCACTCCACTCACAGTTCTCACTATTTTCAGATCAGAGCTAACAACAACCTTAATGGCATACAGGTGCATTTTCAGTGTAATAAGCCTATTCTTTAGACTCTTGTCATTTTTACAAACACAGTCAACCTCAGTTGTGGAGAGGCCATGGCCAAACCTACCACTTCTGCCTTCTTCTTCCTTCTTCCTCCACAGGGAGCTGCGGTAGGGGTGGAGCTGGGGCAATGGCAAGAGAATAGGCAAGTGCACATGGGCAGAGCTAGGGGCACAGTGTCTCTGCCAGGAAAACCGGCAGCTATGGACCAGGATACGCATGTGTTCTAGGGCTTTGGCTAGGCATGGTTTTAATTGCTCTGTGCTTCACTTTGCTTTTGTAGACAATGCTTGATGCATACAACACAGACAAGTACTAATGATCAGTATTACTATTGCTATTATTCCTGTTGCCAGGCATCTGTCATCCCCTAAGCCTGAAGGGAATGTCACTCTTGGGTCAGAGATCTGTGCAAGAAGGGAACTATCCAACTTCACACCCACGGGAAGAATTCCATTCTAAGTCCTTGGGGGGCACTACCAGGGCCTTACCGCTTGCTGTCACACGCCGAGGGGCTGACAGTCTTCTGTGTGGCCTTCCTCTTGGTGCCATCTTCCTTCTGCAAGTTAGTATCTTGGGGAAACAAACCTTCCATCAGGTCCATAGTTGTCTTCAATCTGGAGTCTGGATCCAAAATGTCTGCCAGTGATCTGTCTTGGTGCACAATTTCCTTGGCCAGAGCTTCTGTTCTGGTATCTTCTGAGGTCTTCTGAGGATCACAGCTGATTTTCTGAGTTTCCACAGGTGGCTCACGGATGAGGCTGTGGGGCTGCCCTGGAGAGGGCTGCCCCAGGCTCGGCTGCTCACCAGGAGACCCTGCCAGTTGGGGCTGAACACTCCTGAAGAAGGGTGAGATGGGCTCACTGGCCTCCAGACATCTGACAGAAGTTTGGGGTCTGGGAGGCAGCGGCTGACTGCCTGTCCAATGTGTTGCAGCATGTACATGACTTTCTCTCACAGTGTTCATCCTGGAGAACTGGCCAGAGCCGCTAGGGACACAAAAGAAGAGTAAAAGGGAAGGGTCAATAAGAGGGTGAAGGGAAGAAGGTGAAAGGTAGCAAGGGAGCAGCCCGATGAATGTTGTTACTAGATTGCAGAGCGTTCTGAAAGGTGGACGTGAAAGAAGGTGGGACCCACCCTTCTCTCTCTCTCTCTCTCCCCCCAAAGGGTACATAGACCTGTCCTGGAACCTACGGACTGGGAACAGATGCTTCTCCATTCTTTTGGCTCCCAAGAGGTTTTCCCTATTGCTGACCTTTTAGCCCCTGTTCTTTGCCCCTTTCCATGGACATGGAGTGGCTCTGGGCAGCCCAGCTTTGGGCTAGTATGTCTGAATGTCTCATATGGCCTACGGCCAAGCAGGTAAACCTGCTAAATTCAATGGCTAACACTTGCCTTACAGTAAGGCAGAGTGGAGATTCAAAACTATGACCTTCATTAGTAATACATGTGCTAGTTTTGTCTTTCAAACATCTCCTTTTGTCTTATTTAACTGAGTCAGAACTCAGCTGAGAGGGACTGGGGAGATGACTCAGTAGAATAAGCGCTTGACAAGCGCCAAAGGCCTGAGTTCAATCCCCAGTTCCACCAAAAAAACTTAGCTGAAGAAGAGAATTATTTCTTTGGCTCCCATGAAATGTATAGCTGGGCTTTGGTTTTCATCCTCACAGCCCTCCTCCTTGGTTCCTAGTGTACAATCCGCATCATTACTGCCTGCAGCAAATGAATAAAACAGATCTGCCCACTTCAGGGGCCGAGTTTGTATTTAAAAAGTCTCCATCCCAGGCTCCTCTGTGGCCAAAAGGAGGATGACCAGGCAAACCAGCACATAAGACTCCTTTCCGCACCCTCTTGCCCAACCCGAGCCATCCGCTCACCTGTGGCCTGGGCCCTCCGGAGCCTCAGTGAGTAGTGCCAACTCACGCTCGGCTTGGGGAGGAGGTAGAGGAAAATCATCCTGGGTATCTACTGGGGCTTCCTGGCTCGGTGGAGGTGGAGGTGGAGGTGGAGGAAGAGCTTCAAATGGGCTAGAAGTAGCCTTGGGGTGCAAATCCTTCATGAACACTTCATCCTCGTACTCCTGAGGCACAGGGGTGGCTGGCAGACCTGACTCGGATATTCGAAGGGAGGCCCGCCCCAGAGCGTCAGAGTCTGGAGTGCTGCAGGAACTGGGAAGGCTCAGATGCTTGCGACAGTGCTTTGGGTTTGCAAACTCAGGTGATGAAGCTTGCTCAGGAAGGCTGTCCTGCTGCGCCACATGGGCCCACTTTGCCTGAGGAGGTGGTCGCTGAGGCAGGGAGACCCTCTTACGCATTCCTATTCCTCCCTCATGCTCTGAGCTGTTGAACTCATAGCCGCTTGGGCCGGGCAGCTGGACAGGGGGGTGCCCGTTGCTTCTCTGGTTCTCGGCATGGGTATAGAGGGGCAGAGGCTGTTGCCCTGCCTGACAGTCCCTTCCAGTCTGCTGATCTGATGTTAGCTGTGCACCACAGCTAGTGGGAACAGGTAAAGGCAGAGGGGAGCTAAGCATTGCAGCCCTGGACTCTGGGAAGTGCCCTTGCACTCCGGGCAGTGGTGGCCTGGGGCCTGGTGCTCTGTTGGCTGGCCTTTGATGGCCCAGGGTCCTGGCACAGTCACTAGGAACAGAAGAACCATAAGGTGCTCTGCAGCCTGAGCCACGCCAACCAGGGGCATGATGATGGAGGAACGATGGCATTTCTTCTCGGTCTCTTTCTAAACAGCTGAGTGACCTAAAATGGTATAGATGGGCAGTTACAGCTCTGAACAAAGGGCAAACGCTGAGCCCACAATGCATTATATAGATACGAAAAGCATTTCCTTAGGGAAGAATAATATATGTCCTTGGTGCCCACAGGCAAATCAGACAAGCACAGGTCCCAACAGGAAAATGTCACACAGAGCCCCCTTTACCACTCATGAGGTGGTTTTGAAGGCAGGCTTCCAGACACAAGAAGGACGCAAGTGGTCAGCCTCCCTCCGGGCTCTGGGGGAGGTGATGCCTGCCTGCCCGCCTCGATGATCCCTGAGTGAGGTCTTTGTGCGAATGTGCTGTTGGGCTGCTGAGCTCGCAGGTTTTATTTAGAACTTTGGCTTTCCTAGTGTTTTCTCATCTTAAGATGAAAATTAAAAAGGAGCTAACAGGCAGCTACTTCCAGGGAGACTGACAATAAGAAGCAAATATGGATACATGAGGATTTAAACAACTGTCCATTAGGCTCCAGGGGAAATCCAACAATTCCCATTACTTTTGTTACTGTGTGCAAAGGGTGGGGGAGGGGAAGCAGACAAAGAAAAGTTACAGCAGCACTGCTGGCCTGCAACGCGGGACTTAATGTGAGGATACAAATAACCAGCAGATGCTGCCATTTAACTAGGAATGCTATAATTTCCGAATCTGTAGTTTCTGACTGGCTTCGCCAAGGAACCTGGAGCACAGATGGCACTTTTCATCTGACGGATCTGAATCTCTGGAAAGAGTGGTGGGGGCCCCACAGCAGAACAGTGCGAGGTCTGCCGCAAGCTGCCCACACGCCAGCAGAGGGCAGCGCAGCGCGCGGGATGGAAGGCTGCAGACAGCCTCATTAGCTCTTCTTTCTTCTTTCTTACAGACACAAACGGCTCAGTGAAAGGCCCATCTCCCTCCCAGATGCTACCCCTCCCTTCCCACTGTGTACCCTCCCAGCGAGACAGCGTTGTTCACAGAACCCCTCCACATCAAAGACCAGTGGTTCCACACTTCCTTCCCAGTGTGGACGCTAGATGCCCGGAGCCAGACGATCCCTGAGAAGCAATTCATTCCCATGTCATTCACTCTGGCATCCACAGTACCAGGCCCACGGTGCAATGTCTGACAGTTTGTATCAGGAGGACAAAAGGTGTCTCTTCTGTGTAGCTCAGTGTGGTGAACCTACGGCAGGAGTGCTGCAGCGGCCCATTATCAGTGAAACTTCAAAAGGTTCGCCACCACTGGTCTAGCTGCCTTCAGATTAAAGGACAGAGCCGGGCGTGGTGGCGCATGCCTATAATCCCAGCACTTGGGAGGCTGAGGCAGGAGGATTGTTGTGAGTTCGAGACCAGCCTGAGCTACAAAGTAAGCTTAAGGCCAGCCTGAACTGTATAGTGAGACCCTCTCTCTAAAAGACAAAAAAAAAAAAAAAAGATTAAAGGACAGGAACTATTTTAAACTTTGCATAATGCAAGATGTAAGTCAACAGGAACCTTTACTGATGATGACTGATTCAGGTGCTTCTACTTCCTGAACTTGTACCCTGAAGCTCTTAGAAAAGGGGAGATACATCACTAAAATATTACGTAATACTGCTTATCCTTTAATGATTCAGCCTAATAAACTTTGATGTTGTAAATTTATGTTTAGGGGCTGGGGAGATAGCTCAGTGGTCTAAGTGCCTGCCAGGCAAGAGCAAGGACCTGGGTTGGATCCCCAGTACTGCATGCTGCACCTGACCTCTGGGCACGACACAGCCACTGAAACTGGGTAGGGTGGTACATGCCTACAATAATCCCAGAGCTTGGGAGGCTGAGACAAGAGGATCACTAGGAGTCTGAGCCATGTAGTGAGACCATGTATCATATAAATAAATAATCAATTAAAAATAACTTGCTTATTTATTTATTTATTATTTTTTAGTGGCAGAACCAGGGATTGAGCTCAGGCCCTTGCACTTGCCAGGGAAGCGCTTATTCCACTGAGCCATCACCCTGGCCCTATTTATTTTTTTAAGTGTATTTAGTACAGTCTACAGGGTCTCACTTTGCAATTCAGACTTGTAGTGATTCTCCTATTTTTAGCCTCCTAAATTGCTATGATTATAGGCACGTGCCACCACACTCAGTCTCAATTGACATTTCAGTGTACCCCAGGGGGTATGGCCAGGGACAGCACGGCACGGTGGGGATCGAACACCAGCCTCTGTGCTCTGCCTAAACAGGAGTTCTAGTCCACTGAGCTATCTGGCTGGCCCTTAAAAATAATGTAAATTTATGTTTAATTCTAGTTTCTATGAGGCATACTAAAGCTGCATATTTTTGAGAGTAAAATTTATGTTTAGTGCTTAGATTTGGCTGAGAATGCTTTTCAAGGTGAGCATATTTTTTTAGGAAGATTAATTTTTTTTGAGACAGTCTCACTATATAGTTAAGCATCAGATTTTAAAGTTGAAAAATATTTTGTTTAAGCTCCTTTTATAATAAAATGCTCAGTCTGTTGATCAAAGCACCAAGTATCCAAAAATCCTAACATTTAAGCATGGATTTTACAATTTTCTTTTTTTGGAGACCAGATCTCATTTTGCAGCCCATGCTGTTCTTGAATTTGTAACAGTCCTCTGCCTCAGCCTCCCAAATGCTGAGATTGCACCACACTGGGTAAGAGCAACTTTCTTATGTATTTATTTTTTTTTTAAATTTTTTATTTATTTATTTGGTACAGGGTCTCACTACACAGCATGGACATTTATAGTGACCCTCCTGTCTCAGCCTCCTCAGTGCTGGGATTACTGGAATGCACTGCTACACCCAGCTTCAGTGGCTGGCACAGTGTGCCCGGGGTTCAGGGCTTGCATGGCATGCAGTATCAGGAATCAAACCTGGGCCTTGTGCTTGCCAGGTGGGTGCTTAGACTGATTGTGAATCAGAGCTCCAAGTTTTACATCCTGTAACTCAGAAGCTGCCCCCACTGAATAACTCCTACTGTTCCTTTCTCTGCTCTTTACTAATCACCATTCTTGTATGTTTCTATCAGTCAGATCAGGCGAAGTAGCTCACGTAAGTGGCAACACACAGAATTTGTCTTTCTGGGACTTGATTTACTTAGTGTAACAGCCCCAAGGTTCAGCCACACCATACTGACACAGGCTGTCCTTTCTTCTTAAGGCTGAAAAATGGCCCACTGTCTGCATACATCATCTTTCACTTGCACAGTACAGCTGCCTACCAACAAGAACTGGGCTGCTGCCACTTCCTGACTCCTGTCAACACTGCTGCTGTGAACATGGGCGTACAGAGATCTCTGAGATACTGCTTTCAACTGCTGGGCTTCCCCACACACACAACTTTGACATAAAGGTTTGAATCCAGGGTCTTCATACTGAGCTGTATCCTCAACTCGTTTAAAATATTTCAGCTTTTATTTTTGAGATAGGGAAGGTCTTACTAAGTCACTCAGGTGGAGCTCAAACTTGCTGTCTTTCTGCCTAAGTGTCCCAGAGTGCCAGGATTACAGGTATACACTATCTCACCTAACTGTACTGCTGGATCATACAGGAAATACGCTGAATTTTATTATCGATAAGTGTATTTTCTAACACTTGGAAGAAGCTCCATGTTGTTTTCCATTCCCATGAAGTGTGCAAGAGTTCCGATTTCTCTGTGCTCCAACACTTGGCGCCTTCTGTTCTATTGGTAGTAGTCATCCTTAAGGGTGTGAGGTGACATCTCATGGCTTCGATTTGCATTCCTATTATGACTAGACACATCCAGTAACTTTTCAGGTGCCTACTGGCTATGTTTACTATCTCTGGGGAAAAGAGTTTCTGAGACAACCTGCTATATAGTTCAGGCTGGCCTCAAACTCAGCTCGGAGCAATCTTCCTGCCTCAGATTCCTGAGTCCAGGGCTTCAGCTCATCGTTAGCTTTCCCTGTTTCTATCTTAATACACTTAGCCAACTGTAGCCCTCTACGTGCCCCTAGAAGGAGCAGGAGCACGTGGTGGAGAGAGGCTGCCCTGGCAGAAGCACTGACCACCCGCTTTCTGACCATGCTGGCTGCTTTTGTGACGGTACTGAGTGACGGAAAGCATAAAAGCAGCAAAGAACAGAAAACTGACTGACTAGAAAAAATTAAGAAATTAGCTTGAGGGCCGGGGAGATGGCTCAGTGGAATAAGTGCTTCCCTGGCAAGTGCAAGGGCCTGAGTTCAATCCCTGGTTCCACCAAAAAAAAAAAAAGATAGAGGATGTTCAAGAAATTAGCTTGAGAAGAACATGGCAAGCAGTAGAGAGGGTTTAAGAGCACTGCTGTGGATAATAATATACTGTGGAAGGCAGCTCTGCAATGCTGCTCTGAAGGCACACAACACATCCACCTTGGGGAGAACGCTCAGAAAATTTTTCCATATGAAATTTCTCCATGTGAAAAGCTCAAATACTCAAATTCTAAAAATTATTCATTATATTTTTCCACCTAGAAGGTACGATTTTAAAGACTGTTTAAGAAAAAGACTTTCTTACTAAAGTATTAAATAGCCTTTTTAGGGGGGCACTACCATGGATTAAACTCAGGGCCTCCACACTGAGCTATATCCCCAACTCTTTTTAAAAATTATTCTGAAGGCTAGGGAGATAGCTCAGTGGCATAAGCACCTTCTTGGCAAGAGCAAGGCCCCAAGTTTGATCCCTGGTTCCCCCCTCAAAAAAGAAAGATTAATAAAAATTATTTTGAGACAAGATCTCATGAAGTCGCTATGTTGCCTAGGCAAGACTCGAACTTGGAAATTTCTCAGCCTCCCAGAGTGCTGAAATTACAGATGGCATGATGCCCAGTACATCTTCGTGTCTGAAAGTTAAGATTTTGAGTTACATGCTTCCTGTGGGTTTGTCTTGCCCTACAAAGCTGATCACAGAATACCCTTTTTCTCTATCACCTCCCCACCAGACTTGATTCTCTGCTCGCAGAAATGGAAGGATCAGCTGCGCAAGGGAGGCTCCATGTGCGACAGCCCCATGCAGAGTTTGAGCACAGCATCTCCATCTGTGACCCTGAGGTCATACTTGTTAAGAGCCAAGCATTTCCTCAGTAGCACACATTCAAAATCTATTTTGAAAAAGTGACATTCTTAGTCATTTATAAATAAAAATCAACAAATTCTCCATGGTCTAAACAAGAAAGCAGCCCAAGATGCTACTGAACACCACAACACTGCATTCCAATTTCCTACTGAAAGCAACAGAAGTGCTTTAACTCCTGCAGCACTCACAGGCAGGAGACATCTTCATTACACATATATACCTGGGTCCAGGGCCAGCCAAGTAACACGGGTCTCTCACAAAACCAAAGCCACCGTCTTCCTCCAAGAACGCACCCTAGAAAAACAAGAAAGGCACTGCATTATTACCAACAAACAGGAATTTAAAATTACCAAGGTAATGGAGACAGAAGGGGAATGAACACTGCAGGGACCACGGCCGTACTCCCTCACACTTTGCCACTTAAGTCTTCAGAGCTCCAGGAGGTCCCGTGAATCCCACTGCACAGACAAGGAGAGGGGCCCAAGGTCTATGGTGGCAGACAGGGCTTAAGCTTCAGTCTGTTTCACTAGGTACCTGCTTTAGCAAGCATATTTCTCAAGGAAGGCAAGTTTGATGACGATTATCTCCAGAGTTCAGACAACTGCAATCTGTGACATACGATGATGATAAATAATTTAATGAGCCACGCTCCTGAAATTGCAGCAGAGAACTACGGGAGTGACCAGGCAGTTACTGAATCCTGCAAAATCTCCAGTGTGCTGAATTGCAGTTAGAAAAGACAAGAATCAGGTTTATAATAAGGGTATAGTAAATTCTCTCTGGGAAAAAAATCTCACCTCTGTGTGATATGAGAAACCGGGAGCTTTTCAGGAGTAGCCTCTGTTTTTAACAAGGGTACATGCTGGTATCCTGAAAGGGTTGACAGTGTAAACTGAAAATGTAAAATCCATTTCATCTGCTCTCATCCATGATGAAGATGATTAATGTTGTCATTGATGAGAATATATTCAACTCTCAAGAATTCAATGCACACAGAAAACAAAATTAATCCCTGTGTGATGTCTAAGCTTTACTACTTTATTTCATCATTTACTCTGTCCATAGGGCTAACTGCTTTTCATCCTGTTGCTCTTTTTTGTTCTGAGTCAGTGGTGGAGATATTAATAAGCAATGAAAAGAGTGGATGGAGAAGAAATGAACAATTAGATGATAACAAAGCAGTTGCCCTTTATTGGACATAGTTCTGTGCCAGACACTGCTGAGTACACTGCAGTACAAAAAGTATGTGTCTGAAACATTAGACCCTTAAAATTTATTTTATGATTTACTCTTTATAACAATGCACTCACAACCCAGAAGTATCTAGCCCACAGTTAAAAAAAAAAAAGCTGGGATTCCAGCCAGGATCTCATCAAAGCCCCAGACTTTTCCATGAAATTTCAACAGGTTAAATAGAAGTTGAGAAAGATGCAATCAGACTTGAATACTTAAAAAAAAAAATGAACTCCAAATGCTTTGATTTGCTCAAATATCACACTAATGAATGGGTATTCCTCTGTTCCAGAAACCTGTTCTTCCCCTCCACTGTTCCTCTGTGATATGAATGTGCTCCTGATGCAGTTAGATTTAAATATATTGTCATACTCTACTAAGCCTTTGAATTTCTTTTCTTTTTTTTTTTTTTTGTGGAACCAGGGATTGAACTCAGGCCCTTGCACTTGCCAGACAAGCACTTATTCCACTGAGCCATTTCCCCGGCTCAACTAAGCCTTTGAATTTCACTGTGAGAATGACTCTAACATCTGTGTTCATACAATCTGACCCCTAGAATATTAAGCATAAATTGATATTCATGTGAGTATGCATAAAATAAAAGAAGTAAGACACAGTAACAGGCTACTGAGAAAAAAATTTAAATTTCCTGCCAATAAAAATACCATATGGACATAAGAAAAATATCACTTAAGCCTAGCAAAAGGACAAGGAATGTAAATTGCTATTGCTTTTACTTATTTTGATTTAGATATATAACAAACATGAACAGGATTTTAGGGCAATATGGTAATGGTAATGGAAGAAATAACTTGTTGGTATAACAAATTATACCAATTTGTTACTCTCCTACTTTATTTTTGTTAGTTATTTCAAAACTGCCTTAAATGTTAAGTTTCTTAGCATATTGGACTCCAAATCTAAAGTCCCAATCCTTACTAGTTTTAGGGAATCTTGGTTAAGAATATCTTCGTAATTGATGATATGTGAAGATAATATTCATTTACTTCAGGGTTATTGTTACAAAAATAATTAAAAGTCCACATAAAAAATTGTCATTTAAACATAAATAGTAGTGATAAGTATTAAAATGAAATCTATTATTGGCTGATACTGCCAGATACAAGGTGTTTAACTCTTGTCTCTCTCCCCCCATCCCTCTGTTTGGTTTAAAGCAGTGAAGACGAACCTTTCAGTGATACCAGCAGCACGCTGCAGCCTGCATGCTGTAAGTTCACTACTACTGGCAAAAGGGTTTAAAAGGCTCTGGAGTCAGGCCAGAAGGGGTCAAATCATCAAGTCCTATAGCCCCAGTGAAATACTGTGTCCTCTCTGAGCTTGGCCCCCTTTCTGTAGCATAAAGATAATAATAGTATCTACCTCATTACAGAGGCAAGAGGCTTAATTTTATACTTGTAAATGAGTACAATGACTGGCACACAAAAAAGCTTGATCACGGTTAGATTGTCCTAACTTCACACTTCATATAAGTTGCCTCTGTTAATAAGCTCAAATGGGTACTTGGCGGAGAGGTGCCTTTTTAGTGGCTGTATCTACTAAATCAAGCCTGCATTCAACACTGTGATGCCATGCTCTAGGCAACCGCCTTGGCAATTAAATGATGCTCGCCATGCCACCTCAAACTGAATGTGAAGGTCCCCAGACACAGTGAGAATGGGAGAAGCTTCTAACTCTACCTGTTCTGCAACTACACCTTTCAAATGAGGAGAAACTAAAAGAGAGAGAACCGACAACTGCAAGTGGCAGAGATCCCACGCTGGCTAGGGAGAAGTCTCACACACCGAACATCTGAGCAGGTCTCAGGCATTATTTCAAGCCCAAGAACGGCTACTTATCATACACAGAGGAAATGATTTCCATGATGACCTTACAGTTGGAAGCAGAAAGTGTGCTCACTAACAGAATTTCGAAAGGAGATATATCCTTCTCAACAGCTTATATGAGTAGAGTGCAGGCTTAGATTGCATAAGTCCTTGGGTTCAAGGCCCAGCATCAAACCAAAGCAACCCACACAGAAAAAGAACAACATCAAAAGCTTATAAATTCCTGTGATAGTAGCAGATGAATGGCAAGGGTAAAAAGCATGCTGGGGGTGATGAATTAAGGTAACTTTACAAAAAACAACATCTTTTGATTTTACTCAGGCATATAGTCTCTTTAAAATCACTCAATCTTTAAAAGTTAGAGTGAAAAAAATTCTTCCCTAAGAAACATTCATCCTGCAGGCTGAGCCAGCAACTGAGTTGGGGTATGGTGGCGCATGCCTGTAATCCTAGTGCTGGGGAAGCTGAAAACAGGTGGATCACCAGGAGTCTGATCTGTGTAGTGAGACCCTGTACCAAATACAAATGAAAAAAAAAATTATATTTTTTATTTAAAAAAAAGGGTCAACCAGATAGCTCAGGAGACTAAAGCACATGCTCAGGCAGAGTACAGCAACTGGGGTTTGATCCCTGGCATGCCATGCCAGCCCCACCCCTAGAGGCAGACTAAGATGGCGATTGAGACTGGGTGTGGTGGTACACACCTGTAATCCCAGCACTTGGGAAGCTGAAAACAGGAGGATCACTACAAGTCTCATCTACATAGTGAGACACTATATAAAAAAAAAAAAAAAATCACAAATATGGTAGATGATGCAGAGAATGCAAAGAGCAAACTTTGCCACAGGCCAATGCACTGTCAGGCAGGGCTGGCTGCTAGGTAGGACAAGGAGTTCAAGAATTCTTCAGAAAGTAAGCATTGGCACACAGCAGCGCAAAAGAAGTTTTTTCACTTTGAAATATCTCTCTCTTGGCTTTATTTCCCCTACACCAAATACTACCTAAATAAAGTACTCCCTTTATTAGCAGTACCTAAATATTGCTCTATCTTCAATTATCTTCTAAAAAAAGTTTTTCAAATAATATAATTAGAATTGTGTGCATCTCTTCACTACAATACCCATGTTTTAACATTATTTCTCAACTGACAAGGCTTCTGAAGTATTTAGAGGGAAAGGAAGGATAACAAACACAGCCATCCAACCAATTCCCCAAGACAGAATGATGACATCTAATAAGGTCTGGGTTGGTTTTCCCCTAGGTCTTTTTGTACAAGACCAGGAAAGATGAAAAAATTTGGATTGCTATGCAGTAAACTACTGAAGTCCATCAAACTAGCTAAAATTTCCTATTACAAATGAATTTTAGGTGAATTTTAATTGTTGGGGAAAGAGTAGCACATTTTTTTCATTCTGAAGGAAGGAAAGTGGTATTAAAGTTAGAAGAACTGGCTCTATTAACTTTTTGTTGGATGGGTTTATCCCAGGAAGATTGTTTTTGGATAATTCTGAGCAGAAAATATCCAGGAGGTACAATATAGTATTTTCTCCAAAAAGGCCATGTGTATATATGTCTCTGCGTGTGTGTGTGTGTCTGTGTGTGTGTGTCTGTGTATCTCAGAAGTCCTGAAGCAAACCTCCCAGCTACAGAATCTTTCTCTCCTGTGGTTTCTTCCTCTTACAGCCTCAATTCACCTTCCTGCACCCTTTAAATTCCATCCACTCCTAAAGTTTAAATGCCATCCACTCCTAAAGTTCTCTTGGGCCTCAGCTAGACTTACTTCTCCTACGACAGTATATTATTCACCACCACTTGCACAGCATTTACCATAAATTCATATTCCTTAATCAGTAGTGAACTCTAGGAAAGCCTGGGCCTTTCCTTCTTATTTCCTTCAACCCTGTAATTCAGCATTCTTCCGACAACATATGCTCTACAAATGCTTGCAGAATAGTATATTTCTCTGCACTGGAAAATAGGAGAACTAGAGAAGGGCAGTAGAGGGGCTCTTTCTCCCTGAAGTAACATACACATGAATTAACATATTAGGTGGGTAGGGGGAGCCATGAGGTGGACCAATGAGCTCCAGTGGAAGTGAACTACGAAGAATTTCTTATGGAAAATAATAGACTCCTAGGAATCAAAAGCTCGCGTTCTGGTCCTACCTTTGCATGAAATTTCCAGAAGAAAGCACTTTATAATTATTGCATAGTGTACCACCCTTAAGAAATCCTTTCATGTGAGATATTCAGAATCCTATTTTCACACCTCAGCAAATGGGAGTCAAGTACGCTATCATACAGGGCTGCTGTGAGGATAAAGTCAGTGAGATAACAAATATAAAGCATAACTAGCCAATGCCAGATACATATGTAAGTGAATGCCAAGAACTCAAGCAACACAAATGGTGCAAAGTTAAAAATCTTGAAAATACAAAAAACATCATCTCTATTCACGGGTGGTGGTGTGGATAATCCCTAATTTTTTCCAACAGTACATTCTTGCACTGATGGGTGCACTTCCTAAAAGAAAGTACACATGTGCACATATACAAACATACATATACAAACAAAAAAGCAACATATCTCCGTAACAACAAACATATACATATACTACGAAAAAAAAATCAACTCATAAAAACAAACGCTAACTTTCCGCATTTACAGGAAGATTGAACAAGGGTGTGCAAGAGGAGATGGACAGGTCAGCACCATAAAATGCAGTGCCACAGCTTAGAGCTACCGCTGCTCAGGGTGGTCCTGCTCCTTGCTTCCCTCCGACATATCTGAATATGTTAACCTATTTAAATAGAACATTAAAATGATGTATCAAGAAAAACATTAGTATTTTAATATACTATAACCTTCACCACATTAAAATGGAGTAATTTGTCACAAAATAATTTTACTTTTGGCTAATAATGCAACCCAAATACTGCCCTGCCCGCCCCCAAGTTAATGCTGCCAGGCCAAAGGAACCCACCTGGCGCCTCTTGTCTGCAGTGGGTGAGGATCTGGACCTTGTGTGGATAGGAACTGCCTGGACTTCCGAGCGCTCAAGCAGGTCCTCTGCTGACGCAGACTTTGTAGCTGCGGCTCCACGGGAGGGTGCCCCTCCCAGGGTGTGGTCCCCATGTGGGGTGCTCTTCAGTCTACCACATGTTGCAGCTGCACCAAGCAGCTCACCTGCGGTCCGGGGTACCGGGGGGTGCACTTGCTGGAAGCGCCCACCGGCGAAGGAGCTACTTCGATCTCGTGGAGACTCCACGGAGGCCTCTGTAGGGGGACCCAGGCGCGCTCGGGTCTTGCGCCACACATAGTCGGCAAGGGCGGTCTGCTGCAGCCGCTTCAGCTCTGGGCCCGACGGGCCACGCACAGGGCGCGCCATGGCCTCACCTGCGCCAGTGCCCACTTCATGCATGCGCCCTGGTTCTGAGTAGGAGCGTGCCTTCTGCTCAGGTGCCAGGCGGCGGCGCGGACCTCGGCGGGGGGCAGGTACAGGCCTGGCAGGGACGCCCTCCGCTGGGAAGCCCTCAGCAGGGTCCCCTTCAGCTGGGCCCCCGGTGCGCCACTCCCGGGCGTTGTGTGGGGATGCCCAGGCCCCCGCGCTCCTAAGACCCTCGTGAGCTGATGCCGGCCTCTTGTGTGCAGGTGCACTGGGCCCGAGGTCGCGGCGGCGGAAGGAGGTGGCACCCAGCACGCGGGACTGAGCGTCCTTGAGGCTGTCCCTGTAGGCACGGCTGCAGGGCGGCTCAGGTGCACCCGTGCCCATCAGCTGCAGAGCACTCTGGCTGCGAGGCAGATGGACGGTTCGCTGAGGGGCTACAGGCTCGGCTGATTCCTTCAGCCACGGGCCACGAGGCTGTCGCCCCCCTGCCTCCCACTCAGGCTTCCTGTCAGTGTCGTCATCGTTACCCCGAGGTTCGGAGAAATGGTCATTCGGGTTGGCCTCGGTCTCCTGGAAGTCACTCCCAGGGGCACCAGAAGTTGGGGTCATTCCACTTAATATTTGGTGATAGCCTAAAGCAGAGCTTCCTGCACTTGGGGGTCTCTGAACCCCGTGCTCTCGAAGCTCAATCTTGGAAACCTTCTCCAGCACCGAGGAGCGGGACTGCCCAGTGGAAAAGGCCTGAAGGCCCGAGGTGCTACCTGAACTGAGTCTCCTCATGGCCAGGCCAGAAGTCGGCTGGTGCTCTGGCCTGGGAGGCTCTTCACGCCTGCGGTCTGAGCTGCACACAGAGGTCCCAGCACTGGCTTTCTCATCCTGCCGAGTGTGGGAAACTCTGTGGTCATCTTTCCTCTCAGGGCCTTCTACCTTGGTGTTTACTACACAGGTGGGCCACCTGGAAGAACCCACCTGGGCTCCACCTCCTAGCTCCAGACTGCTTTGCCTTCTGAAGCTCTCTGGAATGTTCTGGAGAGATGAGAAGGCTGACTTGGTCCTGCCAAAGTTGCCTTCTCGCTCCAGCTTTTGCCAGAGGTTGGCATTGTGGTCTTTCTGGAAATCACGGTCCCAGGGTTCCAAAGACCTGGAAGCTCTCTTGTCTTCACCCACGTGCCAAGCCTGAGCCTGAGAGGATTTGAGGTTGTGTTGATTAGAACACAGTTTGTTGCTAGGAGCATTCTTCCTCTCACTGGGATGTGGGCTGTTGCCTTGGAGAGATGTGAGACAGTTGTTCAAGGAGAAATCCTCCTCATTTTCAGGCACTGAAGAAAAATGGACTTTGTGGGGGACATACTTGGCCATAGTTTCTGGTTTCTTCTCCATTGGGGACAATGAATTATGTTCTAGGGGCTGGTAGAAGGCAAATCCAAGCCTGCTGACTCCGTTCTGGTTCCCATTTTCATCAAAGGCAGCTATCCTGCTACAGGCTTCCTGTGGGGCTGTGTATCCACTCTCTTTGGCGAGTGCAGGATAAAGTGTTCCATTACTGTTTATAGAAGGCTGGGGCACCTGGGCAAAATGTGGCTCCAGGGAAGGTACAGGGTAGATACCAGTGGGGAGCAGAGGCTGGCCAGGCTGGGCCTTCTGGGTATAGTTATGCTTGGGCTTCACTGGTGGGCTGTTCTCCGGGCTCCTCTCCAGTACAGTATGCAGCTGTTCTTCAATAAAGGGAGCCTTCAGGGAGCCTGAAGAGTGTGCCGGAGGCCTGCAGAACCGTTTCTGATCAAGGCTGGACCAGGAGCTGGGCCGGTCCCGGTGCCGAAAGGCTGCATAGCTGTCACTCCGAGCTGGGGGTAGGGGCGCACCCATTCTATGAGGCAGGTTGTCTGTGGTAGTCTCCAAGGAAGTGGGAGACTGCTGGCTCCAGGATGAGGACGGTGCACCCTTTCCCTGAGGGATGTTCTGCCACTTGTCATAGCACTGGCCATCCGCTGATACTTGAGACTCTCTACCCTGGAGAAGCACAGCTGAAGAATTCACCTCATACTCGGCTGAGACTCCCCTGCGGGGATCATAGACTGTCTTGACATAGCGAATATCTGCTTGCTTCATCCCTTCCAGGAGGCCGCCTCGGGCAGTAATAGTGTCCATGGATCCTGAGCGCTCTCGGCCAGGGATGCCAGGAGGTGGGTATTCCAAGATGCTAGAACTGGTGGAAAAGGAACTATATGCTGAGTCCCTCTTGTTATGAAGGTGGCTGAGCTGGTCAATGCTGCTGGTGGACTTGGCAGGGGAGAGAAGACGACAAGGTGGGCAGCCCCCATTGGGCTCTAGGCTCTCCATGCTCCCCTGGGAGCTGCACCGGTCCGGGCTGTTCCTCAGATAAGCATAGTCATAAGTGGAGAAGTCACTTGTCGAGGAGCTGGAAGAAAGCAAGGAGCAATGAGCATCACCGAGCAGTTATCATTCAGCAGGCCTACAGGCACAGGACCAGTTTAAAATGTACTCTTACGCAAGATGTTTGGTTTGCATAAAAAGGGCACTGTTTGGGCTTTGCTCAGCTCCTCTGAGAGCACTGCAGTTGATGTGCCTCCAATTAATTACTCAGTCTTGCTACATGGCCTTTGGGCACAGACAGCACACTAATGTGACTTGCTGGGCTGAAAAATAACACTATGCATATTTGAAGAATGAGAGAGGTAGGAGAGAAAAAAATAAAAGAACTGAGACAAATGATGACACAAATTTTGTACCCATTGTTTTGTGTCTGTTTGTGGGAAAAAGTTTAGTGAAAGAATAGGCTCATGAAGGGACATAGGAGACTAATACAAAGAACTGTACGTTTTTAGTAAGGATCTTTGGTTTTTAAGGAATTGAAAGCTACACCCTGGCAATCTCCCTACAGTCTCAACTGTATTAGAGACAGTTTGTGGTGAGAAAGCTAAACACAAATCTTGTGACAAAAATATGGAGAGAAATTAGAGTTAGAAAAATCAGAAGAAGGAAGTAAGAAAGGAGAAGGAAATTTTAAAAGAAATCTTAATCACAGGAGGATCTTGGCTGCTGGGACTCCATCACCCACGAATGACAATGTACATTTAGAAGGGTAACACCTTCACACACAAGCTGCTCCAGGCAGTTTTCAGATTCTGGCAGTCTCAAAAAGTTGCCTCTAAACAAAATTAATTATGATTAGCTAAAGCAATCTTAAAACTCAATTAAGAAATTCCTAATTAAAAATAAAATAGGTCAAAGACCTAAACAGGCACCTCACCAAAGAAGAGACAAAGAGGCAACTAAACATGGAAAAAGATGCTCCCCAGTGTATGGCATTAGGGAGCAGCAATATAAGACCACGCATACCACTCCATACCGCTTAGAAAGGCCCACATTCTAGGCATGGACAACCTCAGAGGCTGGTGATAATGCAGAAAAATAGTGTCTTTCATTGCTGGTGTAAATGCAAAATGAGAAAGCCACTCTGGAAGACAGTTTGGTTCTTATAAAACCAAACATTTTTACTGGGCATGGTGGTACATGCCTGTAATCTCAGCACTTGGGAGGCTGAGGCAGGGATTATCTCTGTGAGTTTTAGCTAGGTTACACTGAGTTCAAGGCTGGCCTGAACTATGTAGCAAAGTCTTCTCTCAACCCAAACCAAGGCCCAGCACAGTGGTGCATGCCTGTAAATCCAGCACGTGGGTGGCTAAAGCAGGAGGATTACTGTGAGGCTAGTCTGAACTAGAGAGTGAGATTCTGTTTGGAAAAGACACACACACACACACACACACACACACACACACACACACACACACACACACTTCCTTCTAAAAATATTGTTCTATCCAGGAAGCACACTCTATGTTTTGGATGTGGTTTATTCCCCAAGGGTTGACATACTGGAAGTTTGGTCCCCAGGGTGGTGATAATGGGAGATGGTGTAAAACATCTAAAAGGTGAGGGCCTGAAGTAGGGAGTGGTGTGTGCTTTTAATTGCAGCACTCCAAAGAGGCTGGGGCAGGAGAATCACTAAGTTGGAGGCCAGCCTGAAGCATACAGTGAGACAAGGTGAGGTCTAGCAGGAGGTTTCTAGGAGAGCTGCTCTTAGAAAGGAGTAAAATAACTCTAGTGAGAGCTCTAAAAAGACTGAGTTGTTCTAAGAGCAAGCACAGCCTTTGAACTGCTCCCAGACTTCCTACTTCAAGATGTGATCTCCATTAAAAAAAACAACTCAACTTTTGCCAGGAAGATGGCTCAGTAGAATAAGCACTTCCCTGTCAAGCACAAGGTCCTGAGTTCAATTCCCAGTTCCATAAAAACAAACAAACAAACAAAAAAACCCCTCAAGATGTGATCTCCTTCTTTGTGTCTTCTCACTCTTGTCACACTATCTACCCTCAGTCACCAGAAGCTGAACCAACGGGCTGCCCAATCTTGAACTCCTAGTTTCCAAAACTATAAGCTGAATAAATCTCTTTTCCTTATAAAGTCTCTGACAAACTATTGATCATCTGCTGGGGTATTTTTGGTTGTTGTTGTTGTTTGTTTGTTTTGGACAAAGTCTTGCTTTTCCTGTTCCTTAGTGCAGGTACCAGAGGAGATCAAACTGCCTGCACCCTTTGGAAGCTGGATGGGGATGGAGAGGCCTGGCTTCTACCATGCCCCAAGGTATGCAGTTTATAGTAGGGGTTATTCTAAGCAATGATGACAGTCTTTTATTTCTGTGCTAGGGGCCAAGACATTGTTTTGGTCCCTAGTACCGCTTCAGGTTTAAGGCTTCCAAGGCTAAGGGTTAGAAAGCTCTAAGGATCCCACTGTTGAGAGAACTTTCTTAAGAGTCATCTGCATTGGTAAGCCTGCTGGAGTTCATGCCTTAACCTGCCAGTTCCTCATCAATTTTCACCTGCCTCTTAGTCTTTAGCATAACTATTAGCTGTCATTTATTGTTTACCATATAACAGGAACTGCACGTTATTTTACTGAATCCTTACAGTGATCAAATGACAGGGGTCTGATTTCATTTTACAGAAAAAGCAGCCAAGATCAAAGTGATCTTCAGTAGGTGATGCAAAGAGTTAAACCCAAAGGCCGGCCACATAGCTCAGTGGATTAAGACACCTGCAAGCAGGCACAGGGACCAGGGGTTCCATCCCGGGGCCTGCCATGCCGCACTCTTGGGAGGCTGTAAACAGGCGGATCACTACGAGTCCAATCTAGTAATGAGACCCTGAACACCCTGTAGACCCTTTCCTAAAATTAAAATAAATAAATAAATAAATAAAGGAGTTAAACTCAGACAGACTTAAAAGCCTAGTACCTCACACTGCACTATTCTTCAAGCTTCCTCATCTTCTAAAGGCTCTCAGCCCCTCTCAGTGCTCCTTGGTAGGGAGGGGTTCAGGGAGTGGACCCACTCTCTGATAACTGATGGCTCAGATGGACACAATAAATTCCCTCAGGGCAATGGGGCCATGGCAAAGGAAAGGAGGATCTATGGTGGAGTGGGTCACCAGGAGTCCACTCTTACCCTAATATGATAGGAGGTAGCAGGGGTGGTGTCCACCAGTGGAGAGATCTAGGGTTTGGCCCTTGTCTTGACCAGACATAAGCATAAGAGGCTGTGACTAGGTCCTGCCCTTGCCAAAACAATAGGGCCCATCTGTTAAGTAACCCTTCCAAGAGCTAGGCAGAGCCATTTCCTCTCACTAACCTTTTCCCAAAAGTGATACACTATTGAGTCAAGTTAGATAGATGCTAGTTTGTGTCTGTAGTGGGTACAGGGGATCTTGACTTACTTTTGTCTTTAATACAGCTCCCTTTCCCTAATTCTTCTAAATTGTGTAAGGTTTAACTTTCATACAAAATCCCTTCTCCTATAACTCCTTCTTTCCTGATTAAACCCTGCCTATCACACCAATGACTGAGCAAGCAGAGGAGGGAGTACCTCCTGGCAACTTAGCAGCTATGGGCAAAAGCTTTGTAGCCTGGCTTGGATTTGTCATGACTCGAGCATTGAGGAGTTGTTCTACCTTAGACAAGAGACTTTTTTTTCCCCCAAGCGTCAATTTTAATCTTATAAAGTGAGATGAACCACACTGTGTCAAACTTTAAAGAAGTGAATAAAAGATGACATGAGAGTGGTATTGCTGAGCAGTCTACTTTCCTTAGTTGTTGCTGTGGAGCTATAATAAATTGCCTTCAGGAGGAAAATGCACACAGTATTTGAATGCATGAATAGAATCACTCCCTCAAATGAAAAACAAACACTATTGACTAAAGCCAATATGTAAGCATTGAGAAGGAAGTCTGTTGATTTTTCTGTGCAATTCAGAAATATCTTGTGGGCTCTAGAACTATGTCAAGTGACAAGTCAGTGCTCTAAGAATCTCCTTCTCCACGTTGATCTAGCCCATGCCATAAAGATGACTCAGTCACAAGAGTAGATGTCTTAGGGGGAGGAGGAGAGTCCAGGGTGGGGATAAATGCTCTTTTTAGGGGCACACTACATCTACAAGGCAGCTACTTACCTGGAATGGTAGCTTTGGTGCCAGGGGGGGCCCACTGTGCCCTGAGATATCCGCATCATGCTGCCTTCTGACGGATGCTCCTCAAATCTGGTTGTGTGCCACGAATGAGGGCGGCCCACGGGTTCGCTGCATCTAGGGAGACACAGAGAGGGATCCCAAACATCAGCAGCCTTCTTGGCTGTTTCCTTGTAGATGGAAAAGTACCCTAATGAGTACTGCAAAGATTCTTCTCATCACTACTTTCTGCTTTATTGTTTACTTCACTTGATATTGCCATAATCTCATATTACGCAGAAATTTGCATATGGAGTTCCCACATTAACTCAGACTTCTTATCTGTTAGCATTTCATCCTCTATGAATGTAAAGCACAGGGAACTGTTCATATTTCCAGGCCTTTTCATATACAAAAAAATGAGAACATGGATTCCTTTCCTTGAGGAACTTTGGAGATACAGAAAGAAGCTTTCTGGGGCTTTTGAAATCCTCGGCCACACCCTGATGATTGATGGTTGATACCACTGTCTTTATTTCATGGTAAGAACTTCATGAAGATGAACACTTGATAATACTCTGTGCTGCACAGTCCAGTGCAAAGTACTCTATAAAATAGTTTCTCATGTTGCAAATCAATGGCTTCAACTTTTCAACACATAGGAACTGACCAGGGAGCCAGCCAGATAGTTCAGCGGATTAAAAAGCCTGTTTAGGCACACACAAAGGCTGGGAGTTCAATCCCCGGCTTGCCGTGCCAGCCCCGTTCCCGGGGTGTGCTGAGATGATGAATGAGACTGCACATGGTGGCATACACCTATAATCCCAGCTCTTGAGAGGCTGAAAACAGGAGGAGCATTACGAGTCTGAGCTGTGTAGTGAGACCCTGTACTCATACATAAAAAAAGAAAAAAGAGCAACCAGTGAAGAAGAGTAGCCATGGCCCTCCCATGGCCGTGGGCCTCAACAAGGAACACGAGGTGACTAAGAATGTGAGCAAACCGAGGCACAGCTGCCGCCACAGATGCCTCACCAAACACACCAAGGTCGTGAGGGACATGATCTGGGAGGTGTGTGCACCCCCTACAAATGGTGTACCATGGAGCTGCTCAAGGTCTCTTAGGTACAAATGCACCCTCAAGTTCATCAAGAAAAGGGTGGGGGCACACATCCACACCAAGAGGAAACGTGAGGAGCTGAGCAACGTGTTTGCCACCTTGAGAAAAGCTGCTGCCAAGAAGTATTGAGCCCCTCTGGAATAAGGCTTTGCAGGAAAAAAAAAAAAAAAAAGCAGATCCCACTGGCTTTAGTTTTTGAATTTTAGGTAAAATTCTTTATCACTCTGAATTGCCTCATCTGTAAAAAGCAGATTATAACAATCTATTCATAGGGGTTTTCAGATTTAAAATGTGCTTAGAAAAAAAAAGGGGGGCGGATGGCTTAGGTAGTAGAATAAGTACTTCTCTGGCAAGCGCGAGGGCCTGAGTTCAATCCCTGGTTCCGCCAAAAAATAAATAAATAAAAATAAAATAAAATGTGCCTAGAACATAGTAAGAGCTCAAGAATGTTAAAAGGGTGGATAGAGAGGGGAGAAAAAGTAAAGAGTGAATGAGAGGAGATAGGGTGGGCAGCAGCTGTTGGTTGGGACAAGTCTCCAGCTCTAGCTTCCCAGGAAGGTATGGAGGGCCAATAATCAGAGAGGCTGGCCATGAGCTCACTGTGCACATAGCCTATAGCATGCTGGCCAGAGGGAGGGAGCTGCCAGGACAGTGGCAGTGACCAGCTTAGCAGGGTACACACAGGCCACAAAAAAAAAATAGATCTTGCTCCCTGGGAATCTACAAAAGAACCAATGGAAACAGTAGCACAGCTGGGGCCAGAGAGATCAGGGAAGAAGTAAAACAAAGAGATCAATGGGAGCCAGTGCATCCTCTTCTGGCTCTTTGGCCCCAAACCTCTCTCGTCCTCACGACACACCCCACCTAAGCCCTACCTTTAGGACTACTAGCACTGGTGCAGCTGCCCAGCCCTCTCTCTGGAGGGGCCCCACGGGAGCCCTCGCTACCACGCAGCGTTGTAGCAGTCTAGCTTTCCTGCTGATAGTTCCACTCTGACCGGGGACATCCAGCTTCAACCCCCAGCAACAACCGCTGCCTCTCCTCTACACTTCTGAAGGCAGCCTAGCTCTGTTCAGCCTTGGCTCACTAACTTGTCTCCTAGTTTGCCAATCTGTTCTATCCAGTGATCAGAAATTTCTCTGCCTCATGCCTCCAGCCCTTTGGAGCAGGCCCAAAGCATATGACCAGGAAATCTAGGAGCCAGGGCTGAAAGCCAATTATGTATAACTTCAAGCCTGACACGGTAGCACACCCCTGTAATCCCAGCTCTCACAAAGCTGAGACAACAACACTGCTATGAGTTCAAAGCCAGCCCAGGATACATATTGAGATCTTATCACAAACAACAAATAAGAGCCTTTTTACCAAGATGGTGCTGAAGGATAGGAAGGAAGCCCCTGCCCCTCCCAAAGCTAAAGCGAAAGCTTTCTTGAAGGCCAAGAAAGCTGTGCTGAAAGACATCCAGAGCCACAGAAAGAAGATAAGACATCGCCCACCTTCCACCATACCAAGACACTGCAGCTCGGGAGGCAGCCCAAATACTCTCAGAAGAGCGCCCCCAGGAGAAACAAGCTTGACTATGCCACCATCAACTTCCCCCTGACCACAAAGTCAGCCATGAAAAAGATCAAGGACAACAACACATTCATGTTCACTGTGGATGTCAAAGCCAATAAGCACCAAATCAAACAAGCTGTGAAGCTCTATGACATCAGTGTTGCCGAGGTCAATACTTTAATCAGGCCTGATGGAGAGAAGAAGGCATACGTCCTTTTACTGGCTCCCAATTATGATGCATTGGATGTTGCCAACAAAATTGTGATCATCTAAACTGAATCCAGCTGGCTAATTCTAAATATATACTTTTTTTCTCAGTAAAAAACAAACAAAAGAAGAAAAGCTGTCTTTTGCATGAGACGTTAGTGACATTTCATATAGATACCATGGGTTCTTCCTCCTCTGTTCCATTTACTTAAATGAAGGGGTTGCCAGAACCCCTCTCAGAAGCAGGATGTGAATCCCAGGCCTAAGATACTGACCTGGAGAAGCCAAGAGATGTTGGTGACACATGAACTGAGTGTGGCAGCACGGCACAGCTGAGGGTGGCTCTCTACCCTGCCTCCCAAGAACTGCTTTCTCACCTGTGCTAGGGATTGAACTCAGAGCCCCACACAAGCTAGTCAAGTGCCCCCCCACTGAGCTACACCCCCAGCCCCCAAGTTGCCCCGGCTGGCCTAGAACTTGCAATCCTCCCAGCACACATGCCACCATGTCTGACTTGGAGGATGACTCCTTGGCATATTCATTACCCAGCTGTAAGAAGACACGGCTTCTATATAAAATGTCACTGATGTTTCAGGCAAAAGATAGTTTTTCATTTTTTTTTAAAATTTGTTTGTTTGTTTTTACTGAGAAAAAAAAGTATATAACCCAAAAGCTGGTACTGAAAATATTTTCCTGCCCAATAGAAATAGGGTCTGGTATGTCCCACAGGTGCCCCAGGATGAGAAAACGTTTATTTTAAACCTTAAAGGAGAAAAAGGTTTATTCTGGCTGATAGTTTAGGGAAGTTTTAGTCTCTAGTTGGCTGACTTGAAGGAAGGGTGCCACAGCAGGGGTGAACTGCAGAGCCAGGCCACAGTGCGGCCGGGCACAGAGAGGCAGCATGCAGCCGCGGCAGCAACAGCAGCTTCTTTCAGCCCCTTTATGTTTTACCTAGGCTATAGGCCCATTGATTAGTGCCCCAATAGGCACCCTTAGTCCTGTCATCACCCTTTAATCTCAACTTCACACACCCTAGATACAACCACTTCTAAAAAGCCCACCTATGACCACAGGAGGCTTTGGGGGGGACATTTACAAGCCACAACACTGTCACATTTTTAAAATTTTCCAGTAATAGCTCAGCATACATTACAGTATAGAAGGCTAACAGAAAATTGGCACTGAGAAGTAGATCTTTACTGTGACTATACTGAGATAATGTGGAGAAGCCTTTGGAATGGACTTACGGGAGAGATGTGGAAGTGTGGAGCAGCAGGCTGGAGAAAGCCAAGAGAGCTGTGGGCGCTCACCCAGTGACTCCTAACGGAGCTCAGCAAACAGAGCATCGAGAAAAATGCACCAAGTCAAGGGGTATGATGAGGTCCTGGTGGAAACGAGGACTCTAGTAGAAACTGCACTAGAATCACTGGGGCTACACCAATTTTAATGTATTCTATGTATACCCTAAAACTTGAGGGAGACTGGGCTTAGAGGCAATGAACCATTTTATCCTGGCAGAAAAAATTTCAAGGTAGCAAAAAAATTTCAAAGGTCATGGCAAGGGTACTATTGTCTGTTTTTAGCTAAACTTATAATGAAAACCAATTGCAAAGAAGAGCAGACCAGACAGATACTGAAAAAGTACAATTTGGCAAGAAAAGGAGTATATATTGAGTTCCAGCCAAATAAGGCACTGTTCTGGTTGCTAGTGTTATTAAACACACACACACACACACACACACACACACACACACACACACACACACACACACACACACACAGCCAAGTCAGGCACAGTAGCAGTAGTGTCTTAGTTATTCTTCTCTCGTTGCTGGGACAAATACCCGACACCCAAATTGAAGGAAGGAAAGGTTTATAATCAACCACAAACTTCAGACACTGCCCCAGGACTGCCTGAGGCTCTGGGGGAACACCTGTACATAAACCATAACAAGCAGTATTCACCTATAATTCCAGCACAAGGGAGGCTGAGGCAAGAGGATCCCAAGTCCAGGAATATAACTCAGGGGCAGAGAACTCAGTGTGATTCTCAGTACCACCAGAAAAAAAGAAAAAGAAGCTAAGTGCTTTGTATTGGAACCAAAGAAGACATGCTTGGAGGGAATCTCAGGAATCAACAAGCATAGCTTCAAAGGTTTGGAAATATAAATTTGTTTCAAAAACTTCCAGGGCAGGGTCATTAGGGAAGGGCCTCCAAATTCTTAAGTTTGCCAGCGCTGCTCAAAGGTCCAAGTCCAAAGTCCCCTCCTATATCCCAGGCAATTGCTAGGACTGCTGCTCACCCAGCACTGACCAAGCCAGGGATGCACTTGAAGGCTGCTGCACCCAGCTCAAAGGGGCCCAGGTGCAGTCTGCTGTCCTCATGATGCAGGTTTTGCAGACATGCGGGGGCTGTCACAAGAGCTCTGTGGTCAGGAGGCTTTCTCTAAAATCTCAAAGGAAAGCTGGTGGGGGCAGTGGACAGGCAGCACATGGCAATCACAGTCCCTGCCAATAGTCTGATGGGGTGATGCATGGAGCCCTCAGAGCAGAGCTGATGTTGCAATGGCAACCCAAGAAGACAGGGATGCCAGGGACATGAACAACTGGTAAGGAAAGCTGCAGTGGTGTGCTGAGCCTGCCACAGAGAGGCCAGCTGGGCTGCAGGCAGCAAGGCCACAGGCGCGCCAAACCCTTGGGAGCCCACATCCTACCACAGTGTATCCAGCTGCTGGACATGGAGATTGAGGGTTTAATGTTTGCCCTGCTAAGTTTTGGTCCAATCCTTCCTTTGTACTAAATGCAAAGCTTTGAGAGAGACAAGATTGGGTCAGCCAGGGTGGGAGATAACAAGGTCCATAGAGGGACGGGACTTCCTGGATGGAGGTGGCAGGGGACAGTATAGTTGGGGAGCAAGGATGGCCTTTACGTTTCTAGTGTGCAGCTGAAAGAGGGCAGGAGGGCAGATAGGGACGTGATGGCTAGGGTGGCGCGTGCACTTGGGGTTCCCAGTGGAGATGCTGAGGGGACCTAGAGGACTTAAGTCAGAGCTTATTTATTTATTTATTTATTTATTGCTGAACCAGGGATTGAACTCAGGCCTTTGTGCTTGCCAGGGAAGCACTTATTCCACTGAGCCATCTTCCTGGCCCCAAATGTTTTTTTTTGGTGGAACCAGGGATTGAACTCAGGCCCTTGCACTTGCTAGGGAAGCACTTATTCTA
>PVKA01002989.1:0-62059 GCA_004027165.1 Ctenomys sociabilis | reverse complement strand
AGAGCTTCCAGAGAAGCAGGAGGAAAAGCAGGAGAACGGAGTGCCAAGGCAGGTGAGGGGCGGGAGACTGCTGACGACCCTGCTTGCGCTGAGGCACTCGTGCGCTGAGGGGCTCTGTGTGTGTGTACCGAGTTGGGCAGCTGGCAAGCCTGCCAAGGAACAGTGTGGGTAGGAGTCCAACCACGGTGGGCTCTGAGCTGAGATGAAATGGAGACAGAGGGGGATGTGGCAAATGAGGACTGGAAGAGTTGAAACTGATGAGAAAGATTTAATGGAAGGCATAACTGAGATACTCTTTCTGCCTGATGGGATTTGTATTTTGAACTTAGGACCTTGTGCTTGCCAGGTAAGTGCTTATTCTACTGAGCTATCTCTTCAGCCTCTGAGATTTGTATTCTAAAAGGGAGACAGACAATTATATTGTTTTACTAAACAACTTATATTTCTTGCATTAAAAGTAAAATGAGGGTTTTAGGAAAAATAAACCCAAAACTTGAAATCCTGGGACAAGTAGCCAACATGAGAGGTTTTTCTTCTGATGATTTTATGTACCATGGGTAAATCAAGCTTTATCCAGGTCTAATCGCAGAGGAACAGGATAATTCTGAAACAATCACATCAAAAGATCTTAAAAATTTTGCTTTTGCACATATAACATAGGTTGAGGAAAGACCTAAAAGATCAATCTTTGTTCTGTAAGATGTCTCCATCCGTACACATAGTAGATAAATGATACAATAATGAAAAATGAAAAATAATGATCAAAAACAGTAAGTTTCACACAATGCCAACAGAGTGTTAACAAGCACAAAGAACAGCAGTTTGGCAACATCTAGCAAAAAACTGTTTAAATAAAATATCTAGCAAAAAATCAAAAGCAACCTAAATGCCCACTAGCAGCAGAGCTGTTCAGATGGTGTGGCACATTCATATAACGGAGCAGCATACAGCTGTCAGAAAGTTACCATTCTGTGCATAAAAGATGGGAGTATCTCCAAAATGCATTGTTCAGTGGCAAGGAAGATACAGAACCGGGGTACAGTACATAGGGGAAATATACACAATCACATGTGTTTATTACTATGAAGAGTACTGCAAAGATACTTCAGATGTTAAACATAATAACTACATCTGAGGAGAAAAATTTATCTTCACTAAATTTCATCTGTTCATTTAAACTTTTGTGGTATATATATATATGTATTATCTATTGAAAAGCAAAATATTTTTTAAATAGCCTCCCATTTTTGCAGTGTAATTCACTGTATGTTAAAGTAACCTAAAAAAGCCCAACAGCTGTTTATTAACTTTTCAACAATGCAAATAATGTCATGAACATTCCTGAAGAGCACAGCCTGCTTTTATATTTTGGGATCACTTTGATCTCTCAAAAGATAAAGAAATATTTTCCTAAAGTACATTATATCATGAACATATTAGCAAGAGTCAGAAGTTTGGTTTTTTTTTTTTTTTTAAATTCAGTGAACTGAGTTTTGTGTGTGGGCATGATTCGAACAAAGCCCATTTGTAGCATTTCTGACCACAGACAAGGAAATTTCACTGTGTGGGATGGGCAGGCCCTAGGGAGCCAGAATTCACCAGGCCATGATGTCCTCCTAGATGATCTTGCCCCAGCAGACCCGGGAATGCACAACATGCTTCTGGAAAGCAGGCTAGGCTCCTCTCAGGTATTTCCAGCGGTATCCATCAGTCCTCTACTACGTACCTTACTAAATGGTGGCTGGAGGTCACAGGTGTCTTTGAGGTGTTTACAATCTTGTTGGGGAGACTTACATGAGAAAGTGGGAAACAAAATCAGGGCACTGATTTTGCGTTCTTCATTCACTGGAAAGATTCCTTTGTGTCTACTGAACATCATTCTAGGTACTTGCAAAGGATTTTCTTGCTTAACTCAACACCAGCTTTACAATCCAGAACTATTAGTGAGAAAAGTGTGGTGAATGAGAGACTAAGCAACTTGCCACTGTCAGTTTGGTAGACAGGAGATGTCACATCTGCACTCAGACCTGGAGCTCACAGTCTTCTGTCTAGGCTGTGAGTACCACGCAGGGAGGTGGGGGTAGGGAGATGGCAGCCGGAAGCAACAGATAAAAAGGGACGTTCCACAGAGGTGCAAAGGTTCTGCAGGACATAAAACTGCTCAGAGTGAGAGCATGAATGAAGGTCCCTGTATAAGTCAGGGACCCGCACAAATCTAGGTAACAAGAATTAGCCAACTATACAGCCAACTAAAGAAAGATTATTTAGCACAGTAGAAGGAAAAAGTCCTGACAAGTCCTTCAAGGCAAGAATAAATGTTGAGTATTCAGAGAACCTAGTAGAGCATGCCACAGCCTCTGGGCAAAGAGGGGTAACACCAGGTTCACATCATCATCAGATCATACAGAAGGTTCTGGAAACATTTGGACATAAGCACCCAAGATTCACATAAATGAGGTCTAACATTGACTTTGGTACCACAGTGGATCTTCAAATGCCTGTGAAAGACTGGTATATTTTGGATAAACGCAGAAAGTGACAACCTGTGACTTGGAAAATATTCTACAAGTCAAGTTTTGGTTGGGTGCATGGCCATCTGGGTGCGTTAACATCCTAAGACCTGAGTCAAACGTGCAAGAATGTACAATAGATGAAAATGACCAGTGTCACAAAATAAAAATGACCGTATCATTTATCCCTCATTGTCTAAGGCACTGCAGAGAGGACAAAGGCCATCATAACAAGGTTCTTTTCTACCTGCTCGTTCCCCAAAAAAGAAAAAAACAAAATACATTATATACACTCTGAAAGTAAAGTCTACTTGAATTAACATTTTAAGTATTTTGGCTGAGGGTCTTCATGATATACTGACTGAACACTATGTGCTAAGCTGAGGAAAAAGCTTTTTTTTCCTGAGGCGGCTGAGGGAGGCCACGTTTTCCCCTTTTTGCCTCATCTATTTGTTTTGTTTTGAGATAAGATTTTTCTGTGTTACGAAATTGGCACTGAACTCCAGGACTCAGATGATCTTCCATCCCAGCTCCAAAGATCTGGACTGCTGGCACATGCCCCTGTGCCCTGCTATTTCCATGTCTATTTTTTAAATTACTATTTTTTAAATCTTACTTTATTTATTTGGTACAGCGTCACACTACACAGACTTGTAAGTAAACCTGTCTCTGCCTTCCCAGCGCTGAGATTACACCATGCCTGGTTTCAATGATATGCTTGGCTCAGAGCCAGCAAGACTCTGGGTACTGGGGATTGAGTCCAGATTCTTACGCTTGTCTTAAGGCAGGCACTCAAGACCAAGCTATCTCCCCAGCCTATTTTTTAAGTTATTAAACACTTCAAACACATATACAGCCAGGTATGGTGGCATATGCCTGTAATTCCAGCACCTGGAAGGGTGAGGGAGGAGGATCCCTGTATTTACTTCAGGTATTCTTTCAAGTCGACTATTTTAAAAGAAATCAATGTGAAGTCTTGTTCCCACCTCTATTTCTCTTGCTCCCAGAATTAACCAATGTAGTGAATGCCTTGTAAGATCCTGAATTTGAGCACAAGGACAAAAAAAAAAAAAAAAAAAAAAAATGTGAACACATATCCCATCCAATCTTGTAACAAAAGGAGCTGTACATAGTGTTCCTTCCCCTTGGCTTTTGTATTCAACAATGCATAACGGATTATTATACGTCAGTGCGTCGGAATCCCTTTATTTCATTTTATCTGCTTACATCATATTTATTTAACAAGACCTTTTCATAGACCTTTTTCTCTTACTGTTGTAATGAATAACTATGTTCATCTATGGATTTCTATGTAAATCAATACATTGGCAGACATTCTTAGCCAAAGACTTGTTGACTCTAAGGGCAAGTGCTCTTGTAATTTTGACAGTAACTGCTAAACTGCCCCTTCACACTATAAAGAAGAAAAACAACTAAGTGTGACTGTACAAGTAACTAGAGCACTATATCTTTCTCAGTATAGAAGAACAGGTGTCTTATATTTGAACAACAATGTGTATTTTGGTAATTTCTGTTCATAGGAAAATGATAGACCCTAAATACGAATGAAGGAAAATATATGGCAATTGAAAACTAGGACCAAGCCAAGTAATGCTGACTCGTTAACATTGCACTCATAACCTTGTTCTGTTCCCTGGGAGAGAACCCCTCTATGTTGATATGCTACATGTCTACAAGAGATACTGTTCTGTAACACTATGGTAAAGACATTATGTTTCAGAAATCCTTTAGTCCTTTGCTATGGCCCTAACTTCTGGTGTCTGTGGCTCCTCTTGTGATCCCCCAGGTTACCCTCAGATTTTCTAAATGCACAAAAAAATCCAAGCTGGTTGTGGTAGCACATAATCTATAATCCTGCCTACTCCAGAGGCTAAAACAGGAAGACAGCCAGCTCAAGGCCAGCCTGGAAACCCAGTGAGACCCTTTCTCAAAACAAAATTTTTAAAAAGGACTAGGGGTGTAGCTTAGTGGTTGAGCACTTGCTTAGCATGTGCCAGACCCTGAGCTGGATGCCGAGTACTACAAACACATGAACAACCAATGCCTTCCAAAACAAAAACAATTACAAACAACCCTAACAAGAATACTTTTCCAAAGCTTTCATAATTGTCTCACTAATCTATGTTTTTTAAAAGTGGATCAGGAGCTGAGCACATAGCCTACTGGTGGAGCACAGGCTTAGCATGCACAAACTAAGGCTCCAACCCTGGAAAACACATTCAAAAAGAAAAAAGTGGCCCTGTGAGAGCCAATGGAGCCTTTGGCATACAACTCACAGCAACACACAGAGCTTTCTGAAAAGAGATATTCTTTTAAGATGTCACATCCTCATAATACACCCTGGGGATTTTTGGCTTCCACAACTGAATCAATCACAAGAGTGATCCTGAGTCTTCAGATACAAAATTCTAACATTAAACTTGGCATAAAAGTTTAAAACCCTTTTCTTGTAGCATATTTCACCCTAATCCTCCAAACCTGTGCCCGTGTCCCTGATACTAACTACCATGTAGTTTTTCTTTGTCCTATATACAAAAAACATTTTTATTGATTGTCATGTAAAAATACTACTATAAAAGAAGAACTAGCAATAAGGAGGGGTGTTTTCCACCTTAACGCTAGTGAGCAAGGCTGAGATGCTCTTTTCCAGTGTTCCCCTCTGTCTCCCCGCTCCTCTATGACACTGGCACGTAGAGGACTCTGAATGTTCAACTGGCCTTCCACAAACAACACTCACATACGTCATGGCAGAATTTGATATAAAAATGTAAAGTCTGTGACCTATAATGACTTTCATCTTTGTTATTCAGTGACTCTCAAACTCAATTAAATATCTTAACAAAAGTAGGATAGTACAGACTCTAGCAATAATCTGTTTCTCAGGGGCCGGGGAGATGGCTCAGTGGAATAAGTGCTTCCCTGGCAAGCACAAAGGTCTGAATTCAATCCCCAGTTCTGCAAAAAAAAAAAAAAAAATAAAAAAATAATAATAATAATAATCAAAATTAATAATAATAATAAATTTGTTTCTCAGTTCTTAGATTGGAACCAGCTATTTTGTTTGTTGGAAGTAGGAAGTCTGGCTCCTACTGATTTCTTTAGATACTAGATATGAGTTTTAGACTTTTCCTCCCTGCTCACTCTCTGGGCTCTAAGATATACTAGAGCTTAGCCAGAGGAAATTAAATTACTTCATGTTGGTTTATATCTTCCATGGAGTGACACATGCAAGATAAGAACAGACTCCCTGGATCTGAGAGGCTGAGATAGCTTTGGAGAACTAAAAAGAGTTTCTATGCCCCTGGATCACCTCTGCTACATTGAGAGAAAATTTCTTGGGTCTTTGTCAGAGAACTCCTGAGCCTGCACAGGAAACATGAACAGTTCAGCAAGCACAGCAGAAGGTGGACAACACTTCCCTCCCACTCAGTGGACTGGGGCAGAGGCATGGAAAAGGTGGCCTGTGGTGCCACCATGACTGGAAACCCTTCTAACAAACCCATCAAAATGGTTTCTCAAGAATTTAAAGGAATCCGATTTCCTACCAAAATATTTCAAAATCAAGCCAGTTAACTTTCATACAATGCTAAGGAATACATTAAATACATTTGTTGAGTCAAATAAGGAGACAGTTGTATATTCTGTGTACGTAAGGCCAAATTTGGCTTAGATAATGTTTTCTTCAAAACACCACTCTACGAAACAAAAACATCCCAAACTTCTGACACTAAAGAAACTGAATTTTCTCTCATAGCAAATCCAATGCATGGTGTTTTGTTTTGTTCTTTCTTCTGTTTAACAGAAGAGGCCACACATAGGAAATTACAGAGATAAAGGAAAACAGGAAAGGGAAGAAAGCACTAATTCTAGTAAAAGGCCATAAACAGTGGTCAAAAGAGGAACTGATTATTTTAGACCATATTGGAAAGGAAATTATTCACTAAATAGTTTCCAAATATTGGAACCCAAATAAAAGAACAATGAAGATTTTGAGCTGAAAACACAGGCAACATACCATGGCGCCTTTTCTGTTCCTACTTACCACAATTTCCATAAGAAATTTTGTAACAGGAAGGAGGCAAAGCTTCACCACACTAACTGGACCCTGGGAGATAGTGTAATAAAACTCAAAAGAATGATCTCTTGTTCATTTTCAGATGAAGGAATGCCAAATAAAACCTGAAAAACCAGCCTTGTGATTGCTTTATATGAGGGTAGTTTATAATATAAGCAGTACATATTTTCTGTTTTACTGTTTATGTGCTATGATAATAGCATGAATGCCTACAATAACAAAATAAATACTGCAATCAGCTGGAGATCTGGATTAATTACCCAGACAGCTGCCCCCACTGTTCTTTTCCACTTCCAACTTTCTCTCACCCTCAGAGCAATCCAAGAAGCCAGCACCAGCATTAGTTATAACTTTAACAAAAATTTCAAATCAAGATTACATAAGGATAAAAGTAGGCTCCAGATAATCAGGAAAAAGAAAAGATAATGAGCACTCAAGCCACCAACTGTTACAGTGAGGTAAAGCACAATCAGAAGTCTCAGCCAAAACTTCCTTTCATGTACTACTATAACTTCAAAGTTAAATGACAACACAACTTTTCTTTAAAATTGAGAATACACTCACAACTTCTTTATGTTTTGTACAGATTTTATTATTTTGGAAAAGTCTCAGATTCACAGCAAATAGAAGCCGAAGATAGAGAGTCCCCATTCGTCTCCGTCCCCCATGTGCATGCTAGGATATCTCAACAGAAGCCTCCACAACTGAAGAGCAAAGAGAAAAGGCCTGGGAGGGGGGACCCAGAACAACATACATAGGCCACAACTGGCGCCCATATATATGTATCATGGGAAAACGAGGAGAACAGAGAAGGAAAAGAACTAAAGAAATGATGCACCACAATGGCTAAGAATTTCTTCAACAAGTTAGATACTTTAGTACAGATTCAGCAAGTTCAGAGGCCACAAGCAGGGTCGATGGCAGGAAAATGTCACTTAGGCATATGTCATTTCTAACACAAAATCACAGATGAAGAGCAGAGTCCAGCTTGCGGTGGTGCACACCGCCACGCCCAGTCTCACTCTCAGCCTTAGCACGCCCGAGGGACGGGCTGGCACAGCCGGGGATCGGAACCCCAGTTCCTGTGTCTGCCTAAGAAGGCGCTTTAATTGGCCGAGCTATCTGGCCGGCCACAGCCTACAGTTATTGTGTCCCATGGAATTATCCTTCAAGAGTGAGGCAGATACAGACTTTCTAAAACAACTTGGAAGAAATGCTAATAGCATTCTTTGGAGAAAAAAAAAAAATGCACCAGAAAAAAATACCCTCGTGAAGAAAGAAAAATCACCAGAGAAGGCAAAACCGAAGGTCTGAAGTTAAATAAAAACTTATTTTCCTTTATACGAATACTGACAATGACAAAAGTGAAAAAGTTGGCTATTGGTCTATGGGGATGTAGTTTTTCCTGTGAGGAACAAAAATAATTACTCTGAAATTCTCCAAGAAATAGAGAATTGAAAACAAAGCATTTGCTAATTTGGATGACAGAAAAAGTCTCTCTGGATATATACGCCATAAAAACAAGGTGACTGTTTACAAACATATAGATGAGAGAATAATAGAAAATTCCCACAGAGACAGTATTAATAGTACACTGCATCACGTTGATGCTCAGTGAGAATTTTCGTAGCTCTTTAGAGAATAGGCATAAACTTAACATGTGGTTGGTTATTTTCCTTTAAAAACAGATGCATCATAGTATCAAAAGATATCTATTAAAGCCTTATTGGTTGAACCCTGTCTGAAATATTCTGAATCTCATTCTAATAGTGTCTGGACTTACCTTGTAACAAACAGGAACATCCTGGACAGCCAGCCACCCTCTGGCCAATCCGATGTCATGTTCATGAGTAGAATAAAAAGCCTCTTCACCACTAGTGCTTGCTTTGTCACTCAGCATGGCAAAGCTTCCCAAAGTGTGCATACCTGAAGTTGGGTGACGTGAGCCACCTCAGCCTACCAAGGGGAGGGACTCTCATTCTCGGTCACCTTTGTAAGTGAGTCAGTTTCAATTCAATTCCTGTTCCATAAGACAGAAAAGAGAAGGTGGCCCTTGAAACTTCCTGAGAACCAGCAGCTTAGGCATTAGCACATAGCTCAAAAATGCCAGCCTTCTATTTTGTGGGCAGGAAGAGGAGGGAAGAAGGAAAAATCATCTGCCGATAAAATGCATCGGACTGAAATCTCAACGTCTTCTTAAAAGATCTTTTCTGCTAAGCCAATGCTCTCACCCACATGCACAAATGCCACTGTGTGCTAATGCATGGAAGGCTGCTAAAACAGCTGCCCTATAACAGCCTCTCCGGCAGCTTTCTAAGCAGTAAGGTCTGACCACAATGCTCAGGAAAGCACAAAGTGCCAGGGCCACTAACCTTGCTGCTCACATGGGAGTCAGACTCTGAGCCTCTGTCACCCATTCTTCCTGGTTTACTCCTCAGAGCAGATTAACATATCACCATCATGTATGGGTAAATCCTTTTTTTTTTTTTTTGGTGGAACCGGGAATTGAACTCAGACCCTTGTGCTTGCCAGGGAAGCACTTTTCCACTGAGCCATCTCCCTGGCGCCTGGGTAAATCCTTAATGACTATCAGTTATTTTAAAGATAAGATGACAAAAGTTGAAAGAATCAAGAGGCTTATGGAGGAAAGCAGTGGCTTGGAGATCTCCAGTTGTACACTAGAACACTGTGTCTCCTTTACTAGCTCATTCAGCTGACCTGGCCCAGGACTTGATAGATTTTGGGAAACAGTACTTGTTACACTATGTTAGATTGTAAAAATTCTTACTAGTGATTAGGATAAGATACAATCTAGAGCTCTAGACAAGAAAAGAAGGATGGGGTTAGATCTGTCAGAATACTCATCCCAAGGCCACTAAAAATGGCCCTCTAAAACTTGGTTGAACTCTGAATAAATATGGGAGAAAAGAGCTTTTCCCTTTTACTCATTCCTTGTGCTTTTAAACAAGTAAGAAACTCCTTTCTCTTCTCTATATGAAGCAGCAGCACAACCTGCTGAACTCGGAATTGGGTCAGGAGGTGACCTCAGCGGATTCTGATTACAAAATCAATGCACAGGGCTCCGTGACACGCCGACTACCGAGCTCCCCGATGAACACCTACAGGCCATAAGACAACAAATACATCACAGTGTGCTTCTGCTACATGCAAAAGTAAGACATCAGCACCTTACCCTTTCCACATTTCAAAATAAGATTTAGACAAGAGCTGGCGTGCATGTTCACCCATTGGACAAAACTGAAATAGTGTAAGCAACAACATAAGTAACAGTAATACTAGTTTGTAGCCCAAGGATAGAAGGAATAGGAAAGCATCCTTCCTGATATTAATTAATACTTGAATAAATAAATGACAGAGATGGGACAGTTCTTCCTCACAGAAGAATTCTGATTAATAAATGTAGAAGAATTGAAGGAAATAAGATCATTTTTAGAACATTACAGTACCAGCTGCCACAAACGACATCAGTAAATGCAAAACTCAGTGAAGAGAAATAGGGTATTTTCAAAGTGCTCTCCCAATAGACTTATTAATTACAGAGTGACAAACAGTTTGCTCACAGTGGCAAAACATGGCAGCCCTCTGTCACCAAGTAATCAAGGCTAACATCACCAGGAGAGAAGCCCTACCACCACATGACCCCTGGTACACTAGGAAAGATACAGTGTCACTTCTGTTGATTTCCTGCCCAGAAGGAGGAACCTCAATCAATCTAAGCCAGACAAAACACCAGAAGCCCTTAGATGGTAGGCGCTCTCCAAAATTTCTGCTCAGTAATTTGACCCATTTTTAGGAAAACAGATGCATGTTGAGATCACAATACTAAATGAAATAAATCAGACATACAATCTTAAATATATTTTTCTTGTATGAAAAACCCAAAATATAAATAAACAGCAAAATAAAAGACAATAGAAAACAAGAAGATATATCTTTTGCATATGGGAAAGGGACCAAGAGATGGGGGAGGAAGAGGGGAGGGGAAGTAAAAAGATTAATATGTGTCATGTGCATGGGCCAGCTCACACAATAAGCACAATCCTGGACTGCTAACACAGTCTAATAAAAATAGTTTTTTCAAAATGTCAAGGTCATAAGAGCCAAGGAAAGAATGCGGAACCAAGAGACCAAGGTAATGCAACAAACACAAAACTCAGGCTCCCAGGAAAGAAAAGGAGGTAAGCGGGGAAACTGCTAAAACCTGAGTGATTTGTCCATGGTTTGTACTTAGAGCAGATACTTAGAGTCTCTAGTATGACCAGTTACCAATGTTAATTTTTTAGTTCTGATACTTTGCACTACTGCTAGAGAAGATGTTACCATTAGGGAAAACTAGATGGTAGGTGTCGGGAAATCTCTGTACTATTTTTGCAACTTGCTGTGAGTTAAAATGATTTCAAAATAAAAGAGGACTTAGTATATTTCTGAATATTACTGTATGAGAACCACTCAGGCATCTAAGTTCAGTCCCACATCAGTAACACCTGGATTGCAGACAGACCTTGTGGAAGAGGAAAGAGTGAACTGTTATAAGGGCATCTACTTTACTAGTAGTTGGAGAGACATGTATAATAAAATTCTTAGTGTACAGAGAAAAATGCCAGGGCACAGGGTGTGAGCAGGACTGATGTCTGCATCCCCTCTGACTCATGAGTTCTTCTCCTCCTCCTTCTTTTTTTTTCAGAACCAGGGATTGAACTCAGGCCCTTGTGCTTGCCAGGGAAGTGCTTATTCCACTGAGCCATCTCCCCGGCCCCCATGATTTCTTACAAAGGATTGTCTGTCCACCTGCTCCCAGTTTCTCCCTTCACAGACAGTGCCGTCAGCAGCTAGCTCTCACTAGCATGCCAGTGCGCACACTGCAGTCATTTCTTTGTGGTTAGGATACCCAGTAGATACGCATTTCAGTTCATTTGTTTGTCAACTTTTTGCAGTGATGGAAAAACTCTCAGAGCTGTGGCATACCAGCTGCAGCACAGGTGCTATAGGTTTGCTATCACTATTTTAAGGGTTACTTTAAAAGCTATTTGGAACTGATGAGATAGCTCAGCAGACTACACATCTCCTTAGGCAAGTGCAGAGACTGGGGTTCGATCGTAGGCACTACATGCCACACCAGTGCCACCCCTGGGCAAGCTGAGCTGTTTTCATCCTGAAAACAGGATGATCACTACAAGTTGGAGCTACGTAGTGAGACCCTGTATCCAATACTAAAAAAATAAAATAAATTTAGTTCACCATTAAAAAATAAAATAAAGAAAAGCTATTTGAATTGCTTCACCTGCAGGCAATCTCTGTTCTTCCTGGCTTTCTAGTCCTGGTAGTAGACATAGAAATACAAACTCAAAAGCACCCCACAGTGGTTCTCTATTCATTTTCCCCTTCCTACTCTTACCTATTTTTTCTTTTTCTTCTTTCTTTTTTTTTTTTTTGCGGAACCAGGGATTGAACTCAGGCCCTTGCACTTGCCAGGGAAGCACTTATTCCACTGAGCCATCTCCCCAGGCCCCCCCTCACCTATTGATGCTGCATTCTAAATCCATCTATTTCATCTCTAGTCCCATCACCCACTGGCTTGGGTCAAATTCTTGATCATTTTCCTCTCAAGTGTGAGGGATTACTTCCCAACTACAACTTTCCAAACTGCAGCACTATGGCACTGACACTAGATGAACCTTCAAGGCCAGGGGATTCCTGTTGAGAAGAAGGACCAGATTCCCTGCTGGGTGAAGACCTAGGAGGCCATGCTCTATTTGTCCACCTGATGAGTTTATTTATAGCTGACTTACCATTGGCAGGTAGGGTCGGGCTGGAAGAGGGCCACAGCAGGTGTGGCCTGGAAGAGTCTCTCTCTTCCCACTAGCCGTACCTGGAGCAGCTCTCTCCTGCCCTGCCACGCTGCAGCCACTTGACCACGAATGACTGTGACCCCCACCAACTAAGGGCCAGAATAAATTTCTCTTTTATAACTTTCAAATAGTTTGTCGTAGCAATGAGGAAAGTGACCAGGACAGCTTCAGAACTTCAGCTCTTTAGGCTGTGCCTGGGGGCAGTCAAGCTAGCTGGTTCGGCCAGTGTCCCCCTGTTCCCAGCCTGACCTTCAGTCACCAGGTGGTTGGCTTCTGTAGCTCTTTGGCATGTACAAACTGCTCTGAGAGCTTTTCTTTCAAATGAAAACAGATTACACTATATTACTGTTATTGTAATATACCATCTTAACTGAAATGCTAGATTTTATTCTATAAAATCTAACACTGTTTTATTATATAAAATAGTTTTCTTATTAAAATGTAACAAGTTCTCTTTACTGTTAACTGCTATTTTAGCATATAAAATAGAATATCCTCTTCTCTTTTTATTAAGCTTTCCCTCCCTGTTCTCTTGCTCTTGGTTTTCCCTTCCCCACCTCCTTTAAAAGTTTTAATAATTTCAAGGATTTTAAAATAAAAACAAATTAGAACAAATATCTTAATGTACATTTTCATATTTTGCAGACAGATAATCAAAAAATGCAAATTTGGATTGCATTTTTTGCAGCCCAAATTTATGTTTACTTGTCAATGAGGCAACAAACGTGTCTGCTCTGAAGAATCCACCGTGCCAAACTCAAGAACACTGTAACAGTCATAACCAACATTGGTGCAGCGCTCATGACATGCAGGCACTGCCCTGCATGCTTCCCTTTATTTGCTTTTTTTACTCCTTTTGGCAACCCTGAGGGGCAGGTCAGCTGCTAACTCTCTACTGGGAACAACAGTGTGTCCATGGTGCACCTGCACTTTTGGCAAGCAATAAGAGTGTAGCTTGGGCTTCGAGGCAGTCTGACTGCACAGTCTCGCCCCCTGAATTATTCTTCTCATGCTGGCACACAGACCTCTCTCGCCATGATGTGAAGGATGCCAACGATGGCCGCCACATGCTACGGCGTAGATGCTGAGTGCCCCTACAGGCCCATGAGTCAAAGCCATGGTGCCCAAGATGGTGCTGTTGGGGGCATTGGAACCTGTGCAAGGAGAGGCCTGTGGGATTTCCTTCAGTCATGGGGCTGTGCCAGAGGGGAAGGGGATGTGGGGTCCTGGCCTCTTTTAGCTACTCGTTTGCTTCCTGGTCATGGGGTGAGGGACCTGCTCTACCAGACGTCCCCCCTTCTGCTACCCAGAAACTCCCCACCAGACCTTACAAGAACTTGATCTTGGAGTAGAACCTCCAAGCCCATAATTATTTTAAAGTGTAAAATAATTGTGTTGAATATTTTATTAGAGTGATTGAAAGCCAGCACATCTAGCACCATTAGACCACCATTAACATTTCTTTCTCTCCCTATGAATGGGCTCTCTGAAGAGCTTATCCTCCCTGAATTCTCACAGTTGTCCTATAAAGTAGGTTTGGCATGGCCAAGACCAAAGCCATTGAGTGGGGGAGGGGCTGTGAGCCTGGTGCCAGCTTCCTGAATCTCAGCTCCGCACCTCCTAGGTGATGGCTCATAGCATCAATGTAATACCCCATGGGTCACCCCAGCATCCTCAAACACAGAGGCACTTGGCTTCACTCAGGCTTGCAACCTGGAACACACCTGGGAGTCATTACAAATGTGCTGAGCTAACACCATCACCTCAGGATGTTCCTCAGACATAGGAGAGAAGTTTTGCATGAAGATTAGTTAAAAGGTAAATTAATCTTGCTGTACAATTTCTCTGACCACTTCCAAAATATAAAAGTTTGGATGGGTCAGGCATAGTGGCACCCAGTAACTCTAACCTTGGACAGGCTGGGACACGAGGATTATCATGAGTTCAAAGCCCACCTGGGCTACACAGCAAAGGCCTGTCTCAAAACAAATTTAAACTTTGGAATATTGCTTTAAATGTCTTATAGATATAAAAGTAATTATGAAGGCAGTTTTCAAATAATGTTTGTATCAGATGATGTGAGGGAACCCCAGATTACCTCCCAGGAACTTGAGAGGTCTTCAGAAGGGAGAATTAAAAAGCTGTCAAGGTCACCTCCTTTCTGAAATCTGAGCCTGACCTTTTTCTGCCTCTTCCCCCCACGCCCCCTCCACCCCCCACCACGCACACATCATACCTCCAGGTACCCCCTTGAGCACTCAACTCTTTCCAGGCTGGCCCGCCCTGTTCTCTGTGCCTCTTACCTGTGCTTCAGCCGAAGTTTCACCCCTCCTGACCATGACACCTTTCTGTGCTGAGGGCCCGGGGTGAGGTGCTCTGCACTGGAATCACCAGGACTTGCATGGCTCAGGTCTGCACACACATCTCTGTCCAAAATAGGAACATAAAAAGCAGAGCATGATAGTCATGTTCAATCTAACACACAAAAAACCCCACATGAAAATGGATTCAGGAGACACAGAAAGCACAGCTAAGTTCAGGGTCCCAAGAGAGGAAGTCCCCAACTAAGGGTCTCTGCCCTTCTTGCCTGTGTGAAGCAATAAAGTCTATTTTCCAGTCACAGAAATTGATTTTTGGGTTGGGGAGATGGCTCAGTGAAATAAGTACTTCTGTGGCAAACACAAGGGTCTGAGTTCAATCCCCAATTCCGCCAAAAAAAAAGAAAAATAAATTGATTTTCTAAGAGGAGGATACATTAACTGTTATGAAAGCAAACTCTCCTCTAATGAAACGTTGATAATTAAGTGAAAAAAAATTAACTCACTAAAACAAATGGTCAAAGTGGTTCCCTGAGACCAAGTCACACTACAAAGCTATTCCTGGTGTAGTAGTCCCCACTAGAGTCCATGGGTAAAACTCAGGCCAACTCTTGAGTTTGAGCTGTTTGGGACTGTTTAAGACTCCACGGTGCCGCGCCGGGCGTGGTGGCGCATGCCTGTAATCCCAGCACTAGGGAGGCTGAGGCAGGAGGATTGTTGTGAGTTCGAGACCAGCCTGAGCTACAAAGTGAGCTCAAGGCCAGCCTGAACTGCACAGTGAGACCCTGTCTCAAAAAAGACAAAAAAAAAAAAAAAAAAAAAAAAGACTCCACAGTGCCTGGAAGCAAGCCTTTTGTGTGTCCATTACAATCGACCTCCCACTCAGTCCCTAACGCCATTCATGGAAGTCTTTCCTCCGTACTCCCAGGCAGCTTCACATCACCAATGTGGTCTGCCGCAGGAACAGACATACTTCTCCTCAGGAGAGTCCTAGGAAGCAAACTTCCAAACACTTTTCATGCTCCTCATTATTAGACTGTCCCCTGTCTCAGGCTCTGAAGTGGGTTTTCTCAGTTTGCTAAGTACAGTGTACGTTTTCAATGTCTGTCTTAAAGGATTTTTCTAAGCCTCTGAGATCCAACTGGTGAGGCCACCCCTCTGCATATGCCATGCCTGGGTGGGGAAGGGATTACTGAGCAGCTGTTAGGAATAAACCTGTCCATCTGGCCTCATATTTCCTGGAACCCAGAATGGAAGTCAGAGTTCGCTCTCTTTCTTAAGCCCTCAGTCAAAGAAAAGACTTTTTATTTTATTTTTTATTTTATTTTTAGGGAATGGGGAGATGATTAGGAGGTTAACAGGGAGCTTCCATTTCTAAGCTAGATTTTCCTTTTTAATTTAGCATTGTAGTTGGAACATAGCTTGAGTGTGTCCTCAGATTCACATGTTAGGGTGGGGTCTCTGGCATGGCAGTAGGACCTTTGACAGGAAGGGCCTGTGGGAGGCAGTAGTTCTTGATGGTTTTTTTCAGGACAGAAGAAAAAGGGGAAAGGGGCTTTATTTTCTTTGAGGACATGGAGAGAATTTGGGGAAGATAAGGAATTCTCTGGAGTTAAACAAAGGGAGGCTGAGGCTTTTATGGCCTTTTGCCAGTTGTGGAGTTTGAAGGGGATCTTTAGATATACCTGAGAGAGCTGACTGGGGTCTTCCCTGAGGCGGTAGGAAGGGCGAAAGGAAACTGCATCCTGGACTAAGTTGGAGAAGAAGGGGGAGGTGGTCCTGGGGAAGATGGGCTTTGTTTTAAGGGCATCGACCATATTAGATGACCACCACAATGATTTCAGCAATTCACACTAGGGCCAGAACCTATCAGTCCTGGGGCCGGGGAGGTGGCTCAGTAGAATAAGTGCTCCCCTGGCAAGCACAAGGTTCTGAGTTCAATCCCCAGTTCTGCCAAAAACAGAACCTATCAGTCCTCCAGGACATGAGCGGCACACAAGTGAGTCTGACCCAAGTCTCTCTCTGGCGACTTATTGAAAGATGTGATCTCTTGCCCTCATACCCACTCCTGTTGTGTGCGATCACCAAGCTATGGAGCACCCCAGAGGGTCCTCCCCAGCAGCCACACCAACAGGCCTGCCCAATCTTGGGCTTCTGATCTCCAGTCTTTTATTTACATCTTGGGCATTTCATCATAGTAACGTAAAACTGACTTACACACTTAGTTATGTGGTACTCTATGCATGACCACCTCCTTGTATATATTACTGTTCTCATCAGATTTAGACCTTTTGGTTTTTCATACATTAAATATAATTCTACACTTAAAAGTCTAGTTGAGGTTGTGTCATTATGTCCTTGAATGTTCCTGGGCAAGTAAACGCTGGGCCTTACGTATTTGTCCATACTGCAATGACAAAACTAGGTGTATGCTAGTTAAGAGCAAGGCTCTGGAGTTTCTGCTGGCTCTGACTATAGACCAGCCCTATGATGTCCTCATATCTATGATATAGTGTGAAGGGGCAACTTCTTTCACTGAGTTGCTGAGAAACAAATACTTCTGGTGAAATATTTAGAACAGAGTTGGACATATACAGTATAATTTCTCAGTGAAGTAGCCATCATTATCATACTTATTTTGTGGAATTTCCATAGAATTTCTTTCTTTCCTTTTTTTTTTTCTTTGTGGTACTGGGGAATTGAACTCAGGACCTTGTGCTTGCCAGGCAAGCATTTATTCTACTGAGCTATCTCCCCAGCCCAGAATTTTTCTTTCTTTCTTTTTGGAAGAACCAGGGAGAATTTCTTGATAATGGGGCCAGCAAGATAGTTCAGTGATCTGAAGCGCTTGCTTAAGTAAGCTTAGGCAAGTGCAGGGGACAGTGGTTCCATCCCCAGCACCCCTGAGGGCTGAGCTGGGGTGGGGGAAGAGGAAGAGGAAGAAAAAGAAGAAGATGAAGATGACCACCACAAAGAAGAGGGAGAAGAGGAGGAGGGGCTGGTCAAATAGCTCAGCGGATTAAAGCGCGCCTGGCACTGGGGCAGGGGTTTCCGATCCTGGGCCTGCAATGTCGGCCCTGGCCCCAGGGTGTGCTAAGATTGAGACTGGGCGTGTTGGCACACACCTGTAATTCCAGCTCTTGGGAGAGTGCAAACAGGTGATTAGGAGTCCAACCTAGTAGTGAGACCCTGAACACCCTGTAGACCCTTCCCTAAAATAAAAAAAAAAAAAAAAAAGAAAGAAAAAAAGAATTTCTTGATAATGTATATTATCTATTTAAACCACTTTTCCATGTATGGTATATGCTTAATAGACTAATTTTTTTCACTATTGACTTACTCTAGTATCTTCATTTTAGAGCCCCTTTCAGCTCAAATGATAGGTAAAATAGCTGCAGATAAAGTACCTAATATATTCTTGGCTAATAGAAGAGCCTTATTAGACAAAGAGTTAAAACATCAAAACCTTTCACACAGTTAATAACTGAGCCAGGCATGGTAGCGCACACCTGTAATCCCAGCACTTTGGAGGCAGACAGGAAAATCATTGTGAGTTTGTAGCCTGGGCTACAAAGTGAGCTTAAGGCCAGCCTGAACTACATAGCAAGACCCTGTCTCAAGAAGACAAAGAGAGTTGTCCTCAACTAGAAATCCTATGGAACCCTCTAAGTCCCAACCCAATGACCATTTGCTTTAAATTAAGGAGGAAAGTAGACTCAAAAGCATCTTGCCCTCCAATACCTGAATATAAAGATTACAGCAATGAAAAAAAACACATCTGAACCTCCCCTCCTACCAGCCATTGCAGCAGGAGAGAGGACCTTCTCTTTTCCTGGTCTCCTCCAAGCCCAGTGCTGTACAAAAGCACCCAGAGCCAGACCAGAGCTTTCATTCAACCTCTGTGGCTTTTAATCATTTCCTCATTTTTGCCTAAACCACAACTATTAGCTCTCTGCCCTTTATGCACAGAGGCTTGGACAGAAGCTGAGCTCCTTTCTTTTTCCTTTCCTACTTCTCTTTCCTAGGAGACACCCCAAGAAAGGTTCAGGGGTCCTGGCTATCACAGTGAAGGGCTGGCAGCAAGGGCAACCAAATGGGAAGGAAAATGGGAACCCAAGGAACATGGGATCATTCTACCTTTTTAAGGATTTTCCATGCATGATTCCATCCCACCCTGGGGAGAGCACACCTAGCATCCCAGTGAAGCCCTTCAAAGTCACCCTGGCCTGCCAGTCCACAGGCCAGTTATATGTGACTGCTGATCACAATCTCCAGGCTAGGGCACAGCAGCCTCTTTGCCAATCCACACATCTGGTTCAGAGGCCAGAAAGAGGCCCAAGAAGTCGGGTAGGTCTCCTTGGAGATGCACCATGTGGTCCAGGAAACAGACCAGAGAGGGTATCAGAGAACCACTAGCACCCGGGTCACTTCTGCCTTTGACACTTCTGAATAATCTGGACAATAAATAAACATTTATAAAGCCATATGTTCCAGTGAAAAACCTCTGGTGAACCCAGACAGGTTACTCTGGAATGAGCACAAGGAGGCCACCACCCAACAGCGCTGGAACCATCATAATACCCTGGCCCCCTGCCAAAGCTGCACATGGAACTCATCTGCACACAGAACTCATCTGCACATGGAACTTGTCTGCACACAGAACCCACCTGCATACAGAACTTGTCTGGTGGGGAACACCTCACATGCACATCACACGCAAGCCTTCTCCAGAACGCCCATGGCCCTGGGGGTCCTGTGTTAAGTGCCTCACTGGGAGCCCTGGATTCTCATCCAGGAATGTGTGCCCACCACAGCACATACCGCAGGGAGATCCTCCAAGTCTTTCTTACAAAGGATACATGTTCCTTTCTGCACGCTGAGAGTTACTCCCAAAACTTCTTTACAAAGATGAGAGCAAATGAGTTTTTGTTTTTTTTAAAGATCCCTTTTCTAAATGGACAAACTAAGATACAGAGGTTCTGTATCTTGGCTCAAACCACACATAGATCATACTCACTTGAGACTAAAATCACTGATGACCACTCACACTTCTTCCTTGCAGCTCAGCAGTTTCAAGTGTTCAGCATATGGCACAAATGCTGTCAGCCTTAGAATGACTAACCTAAGGCCTAGATTTGGCACAGAATTGAGGCAATGGGGCTGTGGCCGAAACATATTACCAAATGAGCTTATTTTTACCTCAAAGATATTCAACGCTGCACTCTAGAGGCCTTGAAATCAAGGAAACAGTTACAGATGGAAAGTGGAGGAATAAAGCACAAGGCTCCCTGCTCGACAGCCTTCAGGTCCCTGAGGGTACCCTCTCCCCTGGCCTATGATCTCATCCTTCAGGGTTCAACCTGGACCTCATTTTCTCAGGCCAGCTCATGCATACAGCTGGATAAGACAGGGGAGACAACCCTCGAGATGCAGAGGGCAGCAGCATGCTACTAAGCTGCACCTCAGAGCCCTCAGGTCACAATCCTTCATTGCTTGTTTGCCGGTCCCTCTTCCCTGTTCAATGAAAAAGATCAGCAGGAGCCTGTCATGGACAGTTGTTCCATCAATGTGAATGATGAAATACTGCTAATACTTGGCAGATCTGTACCTTTCTGCTCTCAAATCTCCAGTTAATTCACAAGGTAACTTGCTGGAAGGACTACTGAGCCGCTGTCCCTTGCTGTTCTCCAGTCTCAATACTACGATGTCACAACTACAACATGAACTGGGAATCTAAGCTGACCTGAGAAGGCTTCGGCAGAACCAAAAACTACTGTGGTCTACAACCATAATAACCCATTGTGTCTTTGTTCTTCACCCAGGTAGTTCAGAAACAAGAAAGCCAGCTCAAGCCATCTACATACTTCTACTTTATGATGAATACAGTATAACTCCTGATAGTCACAGCCCTCAAATACATACCTGGTGCTTTAGTAAATGGTATTTTAATAGAGGCCATTAATTGCTTTCTTTTTGCGGAACCAGGGATTGAACTCAGGCCCTTATGCTTGCCAGGGAAGCACTTATTCTACTGAGCCATCTCCCTGGCCCCACCATTAATTGCTTTATAAACTGAGTTTCAGCTAATACAAGAAGAAAAAGTTCCAGATCATTCTGTTCTATGGCTCATTTAAACACTAAAACTTAGAGAAGGATAGGGGAAGCAGAATGAAAGATATAAGGAGCTCAGCTTACTAACATGGCTCTCTTTAGTAATGGGCTGCTACTGAGTTTCAATTTTCCTGTTTTGTCTTTTTAGATGAGAATTGTGTCTGCTTGCCTCTGGACCATGTGGAAGTGCTTGGTTTTATCTGTTGGCATCAGCTATTATCATCCAGGAAGGAACAGCTCCCTCACTGGCTTTTCTCTTTTTGTCCTTCCCTCCTCCAATCCACTGTCCACCCATCAGCTAGTATTTCTAAAAAAACAAAGACATACCCTAGTTAAATCCTACCATTTCCCCCCTGTACTTCATATAAAATCCCAACACCCTAACTTGGTCTGGGAGATTTCAAATGGGTTGGGTCCCACCCCTCCTCTATCCCCCCCTCCCGTTTCCCACACCCACCCAGCTCTGCTTTCACATGTGCTTTTCCCTCCAGCTAGCACATTCTTCCCAATTCACTGCCTTACTCCCTGGTCCAACACTGCCTCCTCAGAGACTGCCCTGCCTTACCCTTATCAGTGCAGGTCACTGAACCTGCAACTGCTTCATCAGCTAGACAGAAAGCTTGGCCAGGTCAGGGTCCACACCTGGCTTACATTCCGTGGCTTTGCTCTCACCAGGGTCAGCACGGTGTATGGCTCACGGCAGACACACGGTACACATCTGTTACCTGCTATATGAACTATGGAGATCATGAGGGGCAGGGGAGATGGCTCAGCGGAATAAGCGCTTCCCTGGCAAGTACAAGGGCCTGAGTTCAATCCCCGGTTTCATCAAAAAAAAAAAAAAAAAAGAAAAACCAACTATGGATATCATTCAGGGAGTATTGACACAACACTTCCAAAACCAAGTTCTGTGCCCTTAAACTCTTCAAGATATTAAATGGTTCACAGTACATTTTGAAGAAGGTAAGATCTAGTCACTTCTTGGAGGAGGCTGTGAATCAATTTTGTTTCTAGAATAAAATTTGGCCCTAACTTTTAGGTTCATCTCATTGGCATGGAATTTCTTGGGACAGAGAAAACCAGAGCTTGGGGACGAACAGCTGGCACAGTTCAGCCTGGCTTTTCTACCCTATGTTTGGAAGCAATCAGAATGCCATTTGTGATTAAGTAGGCAACCAACATTTACACAGGGTTCAATTTGTTCTCAGAACCCCTTGGAGAAATTCCTTTGGATTCCTGCGGGGAGTAAGTATGCATTTTCCTGACAAATGCCCAATTAAAAGCCACATCCTTGGTTTTCGAGTCTCTTTTCTTTCTGTTCTGCTCCCTGCCCTTCACACAGAGCTGCCATCATTGTCTCTCTACTCTGTGGTTCTTCCCTGTTCACCTGGGGATACCAGGGCTCTCTTTTCGTTGCTGTAGGTTCCCCAGCACTTTCTCCCAGAGTTTCTAGGAGGCAGAGAAGACCTCAATTTTAGGCTTAAGAACTGACACCCTTGGGTGAGGGGCTCAGTCCTTAGCCCAAGGTTTCACAGGGCATTCTCCAGCATTGGCTCTTTCTCAAAAGCCTTCTGGTTCTTCTCACTGACTTTTGCTATCTATATATTTGAGCTTTAACCTTCTGGGTCATGGTCCCTTCATTACTTTTTTTTTTTTCTTCCTAATCATCCCTTTCAACTAGCAAACACACTCTGCATTCCCTCAGGCCCATATCTTATCTATTTCTTGCTCACAGGTGTGGTGCTTACTAAAAGACTACCTACTTACCTACCCTGGTCCCACAGCTTGGCTTATAGGAGGGCCTCATGTGTGGCCCTCCAGCCACAAACAGATGTGCTTTGTACATCTAAGGCCTGCATCCATTTCCACCTGCTCTGGCTGTTACTTTTACTCAGTTGATTGCACCTGAAACTTCTCAAATAAATGTCATTTATACTGCTAACACTCAGCATACTTCTGATTCTTTCCAAAACTCTATCTCTAGATCTTAGCTAAGGACCTCCAGGTAAACCTTGCAAAGACAAGAAAAGGGTAGACAGGAAAAAAAAAGCCAAATGACCAGGCAAACCTTTTCACCCGCCAATTATTCATCTGCCTCAGGTTTATGTTGATTTCAACCCCTTCACCCACTGCACTTTTTGCCAGTGCTAGCCCAGAACTCAAGAAACTCGGTGACCTTTATTCAAGAGTTTACAGTCAAACTGATGATGCCATCACCACTTTGTAGCTCACAGCTACAAACACGCAGAGACTAGAACCAAAAATTGCTCTGATCTGTGGCAGGCTCTGAGATGCTTGTCGACAATGAACACTGGAGGCAGGTGCTCAGGCTCCTCTGCAGACCCTATTGCCTACTAAGTATTAGATCTCTGGTATATTGGGCTTAACCTTGTGCCTCAGCTTCCTTTCCTCTAAGGCTAAGTACACCTGTATCCAAGAGCAGTTAGGAATAAATCCGTATGTACAAAGCACTTAGAACGTTGCCCAAACAATAAATATTAACTTCTTATCAGCAAAACTGAAACCTGTATTTATTGGCACATGATGTACTGGTCAACTTCCTGTCACTGTAACAAATACCTAAGATAATCAAGTTATAAAAGGAAAAGTTTACTTTGCTTCATGATTTAAGCATTTCAGTCCACTGTTAGTTGGCTGTGTTGCTTCTTGTCTACAGCATGGCCAGGGCATGGAGCAGTCAAAATCACTTAAATCATAGGCAGGAAACAAAAGAGAGCAAGAAGAAAGGGATGGGCTCCCACTGTCCCCGTGGAAGGCCCACCCTGAGTGAAGTGAAGACCCCCACCAGGACCCACCTCCTGTACGCCTACCGGTTTCCAATAGTCCTAAGCTGGGGACCAGTCCTCTAACGTAAGGGCCAATTGAGAGCCCAACTCCAATAGCACAGAGTATGCACCAGATACTGTGGTTTGGAAATAGTAACCTCACTTGACACAGTAATGACTCTCATTTTACTGATTATTTAAAAACACAGTAAGGTTAAATAAAACAAGTAGAAAGACATATGGCTAATGGTCCAGTCCTCGCTGCTATGCCTTCATGAGTATGACTGATCTTTGAATATTTAGTCCTGGAAATCAGCCCGTAATCAACCATGCACACCTCTACATGTTCATATCACGTTTAACTGTTCACATGAGGCAAAAAATTGGGCATAAAACCAACACCAACAAATAAACCAAAAATACTATGAGGTGATAGGATTATAGATGGTGTCTTTTTCTTTTTTTTTTTTTTTTTTGTCTTTTTGAGACAGGGTCTCACTATGCAGTTCAGGCTGGCCTTGAGCTCACTTTGTAGCTCAGGGTAGTCTCAAACTCACAACAATCCTCCTGTCTCAGCCTCCCGAGTGCTGGGATTATAGGCATGCGCCACCACGCCCGGCTAGCTTTTTGTTTTGTTTTTGAGATAGGGTCTCATTATGGTCTTTTTGAGACAGGGTCTCACTATGCAATTCAGGCTGTCCTTAAGCTCACTTTGTAGCTCAGGCTGGTCTCGAACTCACAACAATCCTCCTGCCTCAGCCTCCCGAGTGCTGGGATTACAGGCGTGCGCCACCACGCCCGGCTGTCTTTTTCTATATTTTGCAATTTATTTATAATTGACATTGATAAGTTCTGGCCTCAGTATGAATTGCTAATATCATGATGGTCATCTAATATGGCTGAAGCCCTTTAAAACAAAAGCCTGTCTTCCCCAAGACCACCCCCCCCTTCTTTTCCAACTCAGCCTAAGATACAATTTCCTTCAACCCTTCCCACCACCTCAGGAAAGATCCCCAGTCAGCTCCCTCGGGTATATCTCCTCCAAACTCCACCCCTGGCAAAGGCCACAGAAACCTCAGCCTCCCTTTGTTCCAATGGAGAGAACTCCTCATCCTTCCCTACATTCTCTCTGTGTCCTCAAAGAAAACAAAGCCCCTTTACCTTTTTCCTTCTGCCTGTTTTTCCTGTTGCACTGTGCACCTGAAAAAAAAAAAAAAAAAAACCTATCAGACATTACACAATTGTTAGAAAAATAAAACAAGCTTTTTAAAAAACTAACATGAGTCTAAGCATCAAATCTCTCCATATTTTGAAAGGAAAATCTCCAGGAAGTGACAAGCAAGCATGGGCAGAAGCCTGCACGCTGGTGGGTGGCTTTACTCTGTGAGCTCCAACAGCCACAGAAAATACTTGTTGGAAGAACAAGCAGGGTTACTGGAAAACCAGTGTGAGCAGAGGGAGAGGAATGGCTCTTGAAAACCTTCAGTGCAGGGTTTTCTTCTACCCTCACTCTCTGTTCACCGATGTAACAAGTGATAGCTCCAAAGAACCATGCAGAAAAGAACCGTAATTCCTTACTTTAATATTAGACATTATAGCTTGTAAAGCAGTTTCCTATATATTAACCCACTTCACCTTCAATAATGCTAAAGTGCACACACTGCAGGCCTTATTTATGCCCATTTAACAGAAGCAGAAAGCAGTTTATAGCTGGAGAGTTATTTGGTCAGGAGTTATAAACCATAGAACTTTGCCACTGGGTCCCTAATTCCAATTTTTGTGCTCTAATTTTATTCAATACTATTTTTGAAAAAAGTAAACAAAAAAGAGGGATATCAATGAAGGACCATTTTGTAATAAAAAATATATATATATATATTTGTACATATAAAATAGCATAGATATACAGCTACTTTCTCTTAATTCAATGAGAAGAAAGTTTTGAACAGTGGTTGGACAAGATATCATGTTTGCATCTTGTACTATGAAGAAGTACTACAAAGACAACAATATGCAATGTATTAATTATTTTAACTGTCCTAGTAACCTGTTTTGAAAATGTCTCATTGCTACTTCTTTCTCAATGAAATTAATATTTAAAAAAAAAAAAGATGAAGTACTGAAACAAATTCTACAATCCTAAAAACCCATGGCAGACTACCATGGGCTCTCATCTGCCCCGTGGGATACTGTGGGAGGAACCAGGAGTGGCCAAAGGAACAAGGCAGAGCATTCACGTGTTTCCCCTAGACTGTGCTGCATGGTGCAGGGGCACCTGTAGTGAGAAGAACAACAGAGGAAGCTTGTGGCGGAAGTAAAACAAGAAAAAAGATTTGATAATTCTCCCTTGTTTCTACAAATTATTAGGAAAAAGGAGCACGGATTGTTTTAAATGGCACATACACGTGCACTATTATGGAGAGTAGTAGTGTTGGGCCACCAGCCAAGGAAATCGGACCGGGCCCTCTCTGTCACTACAGGCAACTTACCCAATACTCTGGGCTATTTTCTCTTGTATAAAATGAGGTTATTGGTAGATAGGAGTTTGAGGATCCCTTTTTACCTTTAATAGTCCATGAACAAAGGAAGAAAAGAGCCAGAAATGACAGATTACAAGATGACCTGGGATCCGATCTGGCTTTGTCAGTTCCTGAACCTTAGGCCTCATCTGTACAGAGGGAACAGAACCATCTGCCCTGTGGCATGAGTGCCATTATAAGATGGCAGCTACTGGCGCTGAATCAATGTGAGTTACATAGGAAAGAAGAATGTGAAAGCCACCACAGGAGTATGAATTGGGGGCATAATGATGAGTTCTTTAATTCCATTAAAAGAGCAACCACCTGTGCCCAAAGCATTTGGGGAGAAATGTGACTAAGTGTAGAGGTGAGGAGTTCCAGCAGAAAAGGACAGGCAAAACAGGGCATCATCATGTGGGCCCCTGAGGATCAGACAGCCAGAGAGGACAGGGGCTGCAGAGAAACAAACGGTTCCCCAAGGCAAAGGACAGCAGAAAGAACCTTAAGCTGGGTGTGGCACGTATCTGTAATCTTAGCTCTCAGGAACCTGAGGCAGGATGATGACTGCAAATTTGAGGCCAGAGTGAGTTCATGGCTGGCCGGAACTACAAGCTGAGACCCGGACTCAAACCAGAAAAAAATTAATCTCAGTATCTTAGTTTTGACGCTGTGCTCACCATATAGGCACCAGGCAGGGATGACCCATCAATGGACTTTCTTTCTAACTGTTTTTAAAAGTTAGCAGTTTTTTCAGCTCTCAGACCCTGGTGGGAAGGAAGGAGATGGGCAGAGTTGAGAGATGGAGGCTCTGGGAGGTCATGAGATGCCAGGCTGTCTGTAGGAACCAGGCTCTCTCCTATCTGCTTGAAAATACATTGCTCCAGTCCTGGATTGCCTGGAGGAAAGTGGATGTTAAAAATGTAAGTGGAGGGGCCAGGGAGACACCTCAGCGGACCAAGGCACCTCCTTAGATAAGCTCAGGCAAGTGCAGGGAGTGTGATTCTATGCCTAGCACCACATGCCATGCAGGCCCTGCTTCCAGAGCAGGCTGAGCCTGCCAGAGTCTGGGTGCAGTGGCCCACATCTGCAATCCAGCACCGGGGAGGCTGAAAACAAGAGAATCACTATGAGTCTGAGCTACATAGTAAGACCCTGTAACAATGAAATACATTAAAAAAAAAAAAAAAAAGTAAGTAGAGACTCACTGGGAGAAAACCGGTCCTTGCTAAATTTGGCATCATTTGAGGAATATTAGCAAAAACGAACTCACCACATTGTTTGGGAGGAAGACCTAATCCTTAGTTTGCTCAAGAGGATTACCAGCTCATAGAAAGGAGCTCACATGTGTGTTTTTAAGCCTGTGCCGACTGCATTTGTATCCACAATATCCAAGATTTATTCAGTTGTTTAAGGTAGATAACAAACAACCCAAGTTATTTAAACACCTCTGAATTTCCAACCTCAGCACCTCCCAAAGTGCTGCTCTGTCTCCGCAGCTCTCCTCAGTTGTTGCCCAAGTCTATGGAAGCGTAATTTACATGAAAGATCAAGTATTGAAACAAAGCCACCCTGTAGAATGGCAATTGTCTGCGGTTGCCAGCGGACCTGTGCAAGGTGCTTCCTACTTATCTCTGTGATTTTACCTTTCCCTTTGTTATTATGGCCCAGAATAATACAGCTGGGTTTCTCTTTATTTTTTCTTAGTCATATTGTTGCAGGCAGCCAAGGTAGAAATATTACAGGCAATTAGACAAGGCTAGGCCCTCAAGGAGACAAGATGGAAGGCAAGGTGACTTTATAACTGGGAAGAGACAGATACTCCAGTATGGGCCACACCTCAAGACAAAGACAAAAGAGGAAACAAACACAGCTATATACTTCCCTAGGGAGGGGCATCAGGGATTGATATTCTAAATAGGTATCAATCACCTTGAAAGAACCCAAAAGAGTCACTAGTCCAACTTCCAACTGGAAGAGCTCCTGTCCCATATTCTTGCCTGCTTGCTATGTGACTTGCATCCCCATTTGGTACTGGATTTAATCAATTTTACCTGAGCAATGGTGCTTGTAACCTCACTGGTTGACCATAGTTTCGTCCCACCTCATGCCCACCTAGGCGAGTTCCCATGTCTTCTCCACCACCTTAGACCCTCCTCACCACACGGTTTTCCTGTGTAAAGTCCCTGGAAGAGACAGCTTCCCGGGTACCACCTACTTGGGACTCCCCTCCTGACTTGGACAGGAGCTTTCTTTCCCTCAGTAAATATATTCCGCTTATAACCTCCGTTTGTTCCTAAAATTCATTCTTTGATTTTAAAGAACACGAACTTATCCAGGTCAGGTCAGGAGATCATTTTTCCATATATCTTTTGGAGGTCACCCACCCGAGATCAGTTTTTCTTCCTGCATCAGTATGTCCCTATGTACCCTAGAATTCCTGGGCCCCTTCATATGGCCTATAAAACTTAAGATTCTAAAAAAAAAATGAAAACCCAAAATGTTACAGAATCCCAGACTTGTAGCATGATGCTCAAAATGTTTTGGGTTTTAGAGATCTTGTATTTCAGATCTGGGGTGCTCGACTGGTGAAGTCTATGTGAATATTCCAAAAAACTGCAAAACTGGAACCACCTCTGGCCCCAAGCATTTTGGGTAAGGGATATTCAGTCTATACAGCCCACAGTAAAGTAGAGGAAACCTTTCTTCTAGCATGGCAGTCTCAAAACATCACTTAAAAACATTACAACTTGCACCCATATTGGGTTTTAGGGTTTACCAAGTACTTCTACTTAACAAATTTAACATTTGTAACAACCCTATGGAAGTGTTACCAAAAACAAAGCCCTAAGTGACTTCAATAACTTACTCAGCATCACAAAGTGGAAAAGCAAAGCCCTACACAGGGATAGGGCCCCAGTAAGTGCTTGCCTGGCAAGTGCAGGGTCCTGAGTTCAATCCCCGGTACCTCAAAATAAAAGAAAACAGGAGAAGCATGATTCTTCTAGTACCACTCCTCAGGAGAGATGACTTCTGTGGTTTCTTCCCCTTCCCTCACTACCTGGACTTGGTTTCCACCCATAGTCATACATCTTATCTCTACTCTGGGGCCAAATGAACTCCAAATGAAAGAGGTTTAAGAAGTCTCTGAATGGCAGCAGGAGACAGTCTCAAGACAGTCTTGGCTGGTTTTGTTCTTTCATCTGGACTCTCAAGGCCCTACACTCTCGCTGAGTTTCCAGGGCCTGAATCATCTTCCAGGCCAGACCTGAAAACCTGTCTTTGATACCAATCTTTCAATAGTGGATCCTGGACTGGCGAATACTGACCAACTTGTAGTGGATGGCATGGGGAGCAAAGGGCTGGTAGGGAAGGAGGGAATCACACTGCCCATTTGGGCAAGCAGTCCGCCCCCTTCCCTGGGCCTTAGGCAGGTCAAGGGACAGACAGGACAGCTCAGCCTAGGACAGGAAACCGTGTCAGCCATCCATCAGTCCACAGGTTTCACCCCACATTAAGCCTGGGAAAGGAACCCAACCTAGCACAAAGGGGAGGTACTGGACTGTGTCCCCATTTCAGGATTCCAGCTGCTGCTCAGCAGCCCCACCCCACTCTGCCCTGGCTCAGTGGGGGAGGCTGCTCCTCTTCAGACACATTCCAGCTGCTAGCAGTGCTGAGGTAACCATGGGAACAGACACAAAGGGCTGAATGTCAGAAAGGCGGTGGGCAACCGGGAAGGGCTCTGAATGACATCCTGCAATTTTCCTGACTTGAGCCATGCCTGTCCTGCGAGCCACAGAATACTGGAGCAGAGTTCGCGCTCAGCAAAGTGGCCTGTGCAAGGCCTCAAGGATGTCAGGACAACTGGGAGAGGAGGTCCTTGTAGGTTCTTTTTCCAGAAGCCTCTTTCCCTTCAAAGAGAATTTTGCCCTGAGCTAAAAGGGCTCATTTGCATGGGCAGAGCCAAGTGCAAAACAGCCTTCCTGCAAGCACAAAGCTACAGGCAAAGGGCTCCTCTTTGCACCACCTGGCCTCAACCTGCATCTCCAGAGCTGTGAAAGCCTAAGTGACTGGTCCTTGGATTCCAGTTTTCTGGTCAACGCTGCACTACAAAAGAGAGGCTAGGATGTCACCTAAGGAGGTTTGAGCAAACTGGGCATGGTGGCGAGTGCCTGTAACTCCAGCACACAGTAGGCTGAGGCAGGATTGCTGTGAGTTCAAGGCCAGCCTGGACTACAAAGTGAGTTGAAGGCCAGCCTGAACTGTATAGTGAGACCTTGTCTAAAAAAGGCCAAAAAAAGTATGAGCATTAATATAGTATTTATTTAACCACATCCTCTCCCTCGATGCATTATTTTAATAAATTGGCCAGTATGACTTTTAATTTTCATGAATTCTGTTCAGTTTTCAACCTATCACTGGGTTTTGTTCAACGTTTTAGTTCTAGATATTTCAGAATCTTGGAGTTGAAGAAATGCCCATGGAGATGAACAATATAAAACTTCCCAATACCTGAACTTTCTTCTTGGCATCATGGTGCTCTGGAACACATTTCTTATCCTGCCTTCCTCTGAGAGACTGAGAAGAAACACGTCTATGTCAGTGTCCACACAGACTTTACAATGTCTAAGTCAACTATGATTGTCCACATTTTGGGTTCGCAAATTGGTAGGTTTACTCCACCTTAATTGGGGCCACTGGGTTCAGGCCTGAAGGATAATCCCAGAGAAGGCCATTTGACTTTTGAAGAATGGGGGGAGAATTTGATGTTTATTATCTCCTCCCAACAGAAGATGGAAGACCCATTAGCCAGGTAAGAACACACTCAGGAAGTCAACTAGCTCCTCCTGTTGCCTCTCATTTCCTACAAACACTGCACAAGCAGTTTTACCTTCTGTTATGGACCCCATTAATCACAAGACTGGATGACACTAGGTTCTGAGCCCTAGCACTTCAGTGCCTCAACAAACTACTATCTTCTGTTGTTGGTTTCCTCACCTTTAAAGGAAATACTAATGCCTACCTCCCACGTATGTAAGGAAGATCAAGTCAGTCAACAGAAAGCAGTTTTGATGGTGCTTGACTTGATAAATGCTAGCAATTTGCACCCACCAGGTGTCCGCCTAGTGATTTTTACATACAGTCCCTTGCTCTTCTAACTACCTTAATCTGCCTTTCTCAAGGTGCTATCATCACTACTGTGGAAGCCTAAGGGATTTCCCAAAGCACTAGGCAGAGCTCAGTTTCAATCCTAAATCATTCCATTTTCACTGTCCATGACCTTTCTATAGCAGCCAATTGCTGTTCTATGAGAACTTTTTGTTGTCATTTTTAGTACAGAATAACAAGAGCAAACCTGAGTAAGAAATTTCAAAGTTTAAGTTAAAATAATACCCATTTTCTTTTTAGAAAGCAGGATTTTAGGTCCCCACTCAGCTGGAGGCTTTTGAAGCAAACCACATAATACACAGAAAACTAGAATTGGCCAAGGACAGCCCTCTGCTGAAGAAACACTCCCACAGAAATGTATACACTTTTACTACCCAAGTCTGAGCAGTGCCTGCAAACCTCTGCTGCAATGTCTTGCTGCTCCTCACTGAATTCCCAGAGGCTAATAAATTCTCAGTAAGTGTCTGATTAAGTGTTTACTAAATAAATTAAACCAATCCAGCAGTAAACATCTCTTAATATCATCCCCACACATTTCACTGAATTCAAAACAATTTATTATTTATTTATTTATTTATTTAAACAATTTAAACTTAATAAAGTTTTGTTTTGCTCCGTTTTCATCTTTTTTTTTTTTTTTTTTGCAGAACTCAGTCCCCTGCACTTGCCAAGGTAGCACTTATCCCACTGAGCCATCTCCCGGGCCCTTTCCTCATCTTTTTGAGACAAGGTTTCACAATGCAGTTCAGGCTGGCCTTGACCTTGCAGCTATCCTCCAGCCTAGGCCACTGAAGGGTCTGCATCACCATTCCCAATCTCTGTTGTCATTGCTGGCTGGTCTGTCTGATGTATTTTCTTTAAGGTTCAAGTTATACTATTAGCCCCTTTTTTAAAAGCACAATATGAATTTGATACAGAGATCAAGAACTTCATTTTCTAGCCAAATCTTTGGAAAGAAGATAGTATGTAAACATTTTACCTGTATTCCCAAAAGATGCTACAAACTAGAGTGGGAATTCATTTTTTGAATGCTAACTAAATCAGCACTCAGAAACAGGAATTTGGTGTACTGGATATGTCTTCTCCCTGGGGTTTACCTTCACAGACGAAGCCCAGCTGTAAAAGCATTTTTATCAGCAGGAACTACATTTACATTTCCTACCAGCTCGGGGAAAAAAAAAAGACCTATGAAATGAAGAAACTATAACATGATGCAAACCTGTTAATATGTTACATAATAAACTTAAATGAGATGGCATTCACGAAAAGTATGAGTGATCTAATCGAACACCAAAATCATACAGCACGTGAGACTAACACATGATATTTACTGAATTCTTACCAAGCTACTTTTAATCATTGTCAAACTCGGTCTCCATAACAGCCCTAGGGAGGGTTTTGAGGCTCCACAACTTGCCCAAGATTATGTCTGCCTGGAAGTAGAGAGGCAGGATATACACCTGCTGCTTAGCTACCAAGTTCTTCTTCTGTTTAACCTAATTGAGATAATACATAGGGGTTTCAAATTCAGTTCAGGGGGCTTTGATAATTGTGCCTCCTTTGGTGAATATCATTGAAAACAGCACATCTGCACTGCCCTGAAGACCCCTTCCTCCCTCTTCCCAGACAAGCCTCCCCCTAGAGATAACCACTCACTGGCATGTTTAGTGCTGCCTATTCTGGCACTTCATAAATGGAATTGCTTGTGTATTCTTGTAGTTAATAAAATGCTGTTGAGGGGCAGGGAATAGCTCAGTAGAATAAGTGCCAGCCAAATTAGCTCAGCAGATTAAGGGACCTGCAAGCAGGTGCAGGGGCCAGGGTTTGATCCCAGGCCTGCCATGCTGGCCCAGGCTCCCCTCCCAGTGCACTGAGACAGCAATTAAGACTGGGCGTGGTGGTGCATCCTGCCAGCTCTAGGGAGGCTGTAAACAGGTGTATCACTACGAGTCCTATCTAGTAGTGAGACCCTGAACAACATGTAGACCCTTCCTTAAAAGATACAAAAATAGGGGTCAGGGAGATGGCTCAGTAGAATTAGGCTTCCCTGGCAAGCGCAAGTGCCTGAGTTCAGTCCCCAGTTCTGCCAAAAAAAGATACAAAAAAAAGTTCATTCTGTTGACTTGCATTCCATTGTGTGGATATATCACTTTTTTGTTAATATGTGTCTGATTTTTCTAGTTGTTGGCAGCAATCATGAATAAGGTTGCTGTGAACATTTGTACAAGTTTTTTTATAGATACTTTTTTTTCATTTATCTTGGGCAAATAGGTATGGAAATGTCAGGTCATAAGTTGGCATGTATTTAACTTTACAACAAACTTACATTCTTCACCCCTGCATGCTACTGGCTCAGAATAACATTTGGTTATTTACATGTTTTACTTTCCTTTTGATGGGACAAGGTCCCTGAGAGCAGGGAACCAGTCACCCACCTCTGGGAAGCCTCCCACATAGTAAATGTTTGCTGAATAAATGAGTGATCATTGTTTACACTGCTGTTTCTCCTCTGGGATTTGCATGAGCACAAGAAAACTCACTGTGGAAGGTGGGAAACCCTGCCCTTGCTCAGCACTAGGCAAGGTGAACACCTACCCTGCCACTCAGACTTCCCACTTTCTCATATGACCTTTCCTAGAAAGTGAACCACTCTTCAAGGTTTTACAGGAGGAAAGAGGAGTGGCATCTCCTATTCAAGCAACATGGAAGAAGATGTCACTGTAATGGAAGTCACACCATGGTTCCTTAGGACTATAGGATACTTGTGTCCAACAGGAGGCAGAGCAAGCACAACCTATGAAAGTAACCAGCAAAACTAAGACCCTGCTGGAAGCCAGAAGAACCTCTTCCCTACAGTTTCCAAGAAAGGGTTGGTTTCAGTCAGTCTGCTATATGAACTCTTTATGAACATGGGAAGCAAGAACAAATTTAGAGGAGAAAAATGCTAATTTATAAAAAATGTAATCACAGCCAGGGAGATAGCTCAGTAAAGTAAGCGCTTGCCTGGCAAGCACAGGGTCCTGAGTTCAATCCCCAGTACTGTAAAACAAAAAACAAAAAAAAGTAATCACAAGTAAATGATAAATGTTTGAATAGATCTTCTCACTGTGATGTGAACATTAACACATGTACACATGCATCAAACATCACATGGTACCCCAATATATAGCTGATGCTCATGTGTCAATTAAAATAATAAATGATTTTTAAAAAGTAAGCAGACTTAACAAGGGGCAAAAATAACATTTAACTCTTCAAAATGAGGAACATAAACTGGGCACAGAGTTGCAGTAGCAGGTACTTGGGAGGCTGAAACAGAAAATCAGTTTGAGCAAAATCTGATCTCAAATAAAAAAAAGGAAAGCCAAAAATCCTCAAAGGGTCACCATCCATAGCTTAGAAGTTAACACACACACACACACACAATTCCTCCTTTGAGGCAACACTTCTAATTCCCATGAATTGATTCTTGATTGCTTTAAATCACAGAATTTATTTTGTATTCAATCGAAAGTATCCTAGAAAGCAATTAAATCTTTGTCAATTTTTCTACCTATAAAAGAAAAGGGTCAGTAAGTCCTAGAACAATCTAAAATCTTGTACCTTTGTTTCACATAAATCAGAACAGGGTTTTGCCTCCCACTGGACTCAGATACTTTGGAGGAACATCATTCCCTTCTGTCCAACATCCCCCAGGATGGACATGAGTTCAGAATTCCTAAGGTTCTGAGACGAGGTCTCCCTTTCTTCTGCATGGCCCATGGGAGGCAGATGGCTGTTTATCCTATTCTTACAATCTCCAGGGAAGTGAATTCTCTACAATATCCCTTGGTAACCTTGTGCAGAGTTTCATCAAGGGTTTGGTGGAGGAAGTTTTAACGTAGAGACCAATAAAAATATGAACCTTAACAGCAAGCTATATGCACTGGAAGTGATTTGCCTTTTGCCTGGACCCAAGGAGGGCTTTATTAACAAAACAGGCTGAACAAACAGAAACCGTTTGCCAGGGGCAGATGTGGAAAGTTGATTCAAGAGAACAGGCCACAATAAACCATCCCAATCCAGGAACCATTCGAGTAAGTTGTTTGTTATAACACTTCTTTAAAATTCTTGTCAAGTCCTACTTTCATTTCCTAAACCAAGTTTGTTGGCAAGGAAAGAAAATTGTGTAATTGCGAAGTTGTCAAATGATTAGGCTTCTATGCAAAGATGTCCTTGTAAATGGTGCAGTTTACTACGTTTTACTTCCCTTCCTGATTAGCATATTTCACCTTTTCTTCAAGGTGCATGTAATACTTCCAGAATCAGGGAAAAGAAAAGATGCTTTAAAAATGAAAATAGTCATCAGAATTAATTGAAATCTACAGCAATTTCTGGCGAAATACTGGTTGGAGGGGCACGTATCTGATCAGGTTGCTTTTAATTATAAATCATAACTAGCCCTTAAAAATTAACTAAGGGAAACAGAAAATGCAGGAAAGTATCCGAATGCCACAGAACTGTCTCCGTGGAGATCAGGTGCAAGTGGGCCCTATGCTCCCAGGGAAAATCTTCCTTGTACGTGAAGCCTCCACTAGAAGTCCAGGATTTAAAAGTGGGGAAGGGAAAAATGTCAAGACACCAGAGAAGGGGAAACAGACCCCACCCCACCCACCCTCAGAGGATGTTCTAAGTATAGCAGCTTTATCACCAGCGCCCCTCCCCCTGCAGAGTCGCGTCCCTCGGGCAACCCAGAGAAGCAAGGGGAAGGAAATTCACTTCCGTGCTACCTGACCGTAGGACTGTAAAAGCAATCGCCTTAAGGTGGGGGAGCAGCATACACCCCTCAAGTTCCTGGCGCTTTTCCCGCAGGAACTAATCTCGCAAGTCTAAGTAAAGCAGGGCGTTCGATCCTCAGGAGGGCCCTCCCGGGGAACAATTTGTCAAAATTAAAATAGTTTGCAGCCCATTTCATGTTGTCAGTCATCAACAATTCTTCGCCTGTGTCAGGGACCCCTGCGGCGCGCCACCTGCGATCCGGCGGGCTGCAGATCCGGGGCGCCCCTCCGGTGAAGCCCCCAGCACGGACCCCGTGCGCCCGCCCTCCCCGCGCGCGTCCCCGCGTCCCCAGCAGCCCGCACTCACCGGCCGCGGCCGGCCACGCCGGATCCCGCCCGTCGTTCCGGCACCGCCGGAGGCACCGCCCCTCCCTCCCCGGCGCGACGCGGATTCGGCTCCCGGCGACGTCGAGGGCGGACCTCGCCGTGGGCCCGGGGCACGGACCCCAGCGCCGCTCCGCACGGCCGCGCCCCACAGGCCCCGCCGCCCCCGCCGCGCGGCGCCCGAGCCGCAGGTGACCCGCGGGCCCTGGCGCGGATTGGCCGCCGCTCCGTCGCATTTGCATCTCAATGGCGGGCGGGAGGGGGCGGGAGAGCCAGCTGCGCCCGCGGGACCTCGCCGCGGAGAGTGGTCCTCGCCGCCCCGCGCCCACCCCGAGCGGGCCGAAGCAGCAGGCAAGACCCGGACGCGCCTAGAGGGCCCGCGCGCGCGTCTCCGGCGCCGCGTAGTTAGCGATGGGTCCACGGAGCCGGCCCGCGCGAGGTAAAAAGTTCGCAGTTAAAAAAAAAAAAAGCTCGCATTACAAGAAAAATAGCCATACTTCTCCCAAGCCAGCCCTTCTTTCAATAAACGGGAGAGTCCGGGTCTGGACAGCAGTTGAGATCTCCCTTGCCACCCGGTTTGTAATCAACAGCACCACTTCGATGAAGGAGAGATGAGATATCAGTAACTAGAACTGTAACAGTCGTGGGGTTTTTTTATTCAACTTTGCAAACTTTGGGGCTTAGGCATTGTATGGATTTGCATTTGTGATGCAGGTGCCCAGGTGGCAGTCGAAAGGATGGACCTGCATTCCCTTCAGTTTCATCTTTCTTCAAAGGTTCTTTCAGTGTCTTTCAATGGATGTCTTTTTTTCTCCCCTTTAATTGCGTTCACGTGTCTTCTGAAGACATTACAGTTACAGTTCAAATTGCCTGTATTTTTCACTCAAGCAAAATCCTGGTTGAATTTCTGGGTTCTAACTTTAAGGCAATAAATATGCACTTAGACTCAGGAGGCCCCCAAGTGGGCAGGAAAGGGGTGCCTGGGTTACTGCCTTCAGAACTGATGCCATTTCTTGGTTGTGCTCTTGGTTACATCCTGGTGCCCTGTAGGAGCTGTCAGCCGCAGAACTCTTTACTGAAATCTTCACTGTCAGTCCCCAACCCCTCCCTAGAGTGACCATCCCCCCCTCAAAGTTGTATTTTGTTTGAAATGTGTGATGGCAAGCACATTCACACCTGTCACCTTTTCACTGGGTACTCTATTGCTGCTAGGCCCTGGAAGTGGGGGGGCCAGATGTCGCCTGTCCTGTGACCCTGTGTGCTATGGCAACCCAGTGCAGGAGGAGGCTGCTATAGTCCAGAGCCGAGGCTCTAAAGGAGCTTCAACCCTTGTAGCTCCTAAGCTGCAGGGTTTTGGAAATAAGAGCTGGCTGAGAATACAGCCAGGAGCTCAAAAGCAAAACAGCAAGGCTGCTACCCCAGCTGTCAATTTGTCCCCTTTCCTAGTGCTTAGGACCAGGTGGAACAGAGCTTTCTGTAGCTGGGGAATTGCCTTTTGAAACTGATGATTAAAAATACCCTGGATCCAAATTTTATGTCTTATGCATCTTGTATTACACAGGTGAAATTCATGTTTATGACCACAGGTCCCTGGGCTAGATGTTCTGGAGGAAAAATTTTACTTATACCTGCAATTTGGAGGTGCCAGAAATTTTTAGATGGAAGGAAAGCAGGCTGTCTCACGGGATCAAAGGTGAGACAGGAAATGAAATTGCAGCCGCACTATGAAATGAAGCCATTGTCTCTGTGTGAGACAGCAAGTTCCCTCACCTGGTCCCTCATTTCTCCTGAGAAATGGTCTGTCACCATTCGACAAGCTCAACTAATAAAGGATTTCAGAGTATAAACATTTGTCCACTGTGCACAGGCCCAAATCCACTCACTAAAGATGTTCTCTGAAGTCACCCAGGCCTTTAGCTCATGTAGCAAAACTTCTTTCAAGGTGACACATCATTAAAATCCAGTTGTTTTGCTTTGTAGTACAGGCTAACCCCAAACTTTCAATCTTCCTGCTTCAAACGCCTAAGTAGCTAGAATTACAGGTGTGTACCCGCTGCACTTGGCTTCAAAGCCTTTTTTTTTTTAATTTGTGAAGAAAATAAAGTTTTATGAAAATATTACAATATTTTGTGAAGAGGGTTGAGGCTCAGAGACAGGCAGGCTCAAGAGACCTGGCACAGGCCCTTTGCACATACGGAAGGCTGCGTGACTTTCCTCCCTTCCTATACAGACCCAAATTTTAGCAGGAGGGAAAGGTGACCACCTTTAAAAAATATTTAAAATCACTTCACTTCACAGCATGCTATTTTAAGATCTGGTGTACTTCAGGATAGTCTGACTCACACATATATGTGAAAGTCATATGGAATTATATACCTTGTACTATAATTAAAGTCTTATTAGTAAGGAGAAATATGTAAGAAATTTAAGATTGCTCACATTCATCTCTTAAGTTCTAGATTCAGCCCTTATTCTTTGCATTTTTTTCATTTTAGTCTAGTACAAGCTAGATGCATCATCTTAGTGCCTAATTTAAAACTATTTCAAAAGGACTAGCAATGTAGCTCAGTGTGAAGTCCCTGAGTTCAATCCCTAGAACCACCAACAAAATAAATTAATTTAAAAATAATTTAATTAGGCTAGTATGTTTAATTGCACGTTTAAAGAGACCAAATGTAGGGCCAGGGAGATGGTTCAGTGGAATAAGTGCTTCCCTGGCAAGTGCAAGGGCCTGAGTTCAATCTTCAGTTCCACCAAAGAAACAAAACAAAACTGCTGTCTAAGGAGACCAAATGTAAAACCTTTATATGTGATTTAGCCTTTTTTTATACTGTGGTTGTATAGTTTTATAATATATTACTTTAAAATATTAAGCTACATTGCATGCAGGACGTGCATTATCCTGTCCTTTAAAATATTAAACTCAATTTTACTTAGAAATAGATTACCATTAGTCCTTACCAATTTGATTTGGCATTCCTTCTAGTTCTTCAAATAAATAAAGTTATGATGTGAAAGATATAATTACATAAAACATGGATGTTGGCCTAAGACTAACAATATCTTTGCCTCAGCAGCACAGTGGACTCCTGGCTCATCTGTGCCCTTCAATGTTGATGCTTTAAGGAAACTTTTGTGAGATGTTGGCAGTCAACTCTACAGGTTATATAATGGTTAATGTAAACAACACACAACCCAGGAAAAAGCACAGGGGCCTCACCGCTTCATAAAGAAATTTAGGGCTGGGGAGATAGCTCAGTGACATAAGTGCCTGTGTGGCAAGTGCAAAGGCCCGAGTTTGATTCCTGGTACCAAAAATAAATCAATACATAAAGAAATTTAAAAAGTACCCTGATTTCTGAAATAGTTCTGCTAAATAAATTTTGATTAATTGAGTATTTTATTTTCTATCCATCTTCTCTGTCTTGCTTTCTTACGCTGGGGTGTAAAATGATCCAAGAACAAAGCTCATAACCAAAAACGAGAAATGGCACATGTTGAAGATGAATTTATTTCCTGGTACTCCAAAGCTAAGATAGAAAAAAGAAGAAAAAAATGAACAATGAAAAATGGATGAGAGAAAAATGAGACAGAGGACAAATGAATAATGAAAGGGAAAAACTGAGGGATGCTAGCCACAAAATTTAAAAAATGCTCTCAAATAAAATACAGAAAGGATGGGCTGGCCAAATAGCTCAGTGGATTAAAGCACCTGCAAGCAGGCACAGGGGCCAAGGGCTTGATTTCCCATTCTGCTGTGCTGGCCTGGTCCCTGGGGTGCGCTAAGAGAGCAATTGAGACTGGGTGTGGTGGTGCCCACCTGAAATCCCAGCTCGTGGGAGGCTGTAAACATGTGGCTCACTAAGAGTCCGATCTAGTAGTGAGACCCTGAACACCCTGCAGACCCTTCCCCAAAATACAATAAATAAATAAATAAAATACAAAAAGGAAAAGCAAACTGTAAATATGAACATATATCTGATCATATAGATCATATAAAAAAATAAAAGTTTAAGTGCCTACCTGGCAAGCGCAAGGTCCTGAGTTTGATCCTTGGTATCAAAAAAAAGTGTACACTAGGATGTTAATAAATATATTGCTTGGGAGAGGTAGACCAAGGAAATGATTAACTTTAGCATTTTATTTATATTGTATTATAGTGTCTATTACATCAAATAAAAAATTTAAAAATAAAATACATGTAGAAAGAATGCAGTTCAATAAACCTGCTGTGATCCTGACCGGGTGTGTCACAACCTGTGACCTGGGTGTATCACAACCTATGACCTTGACCCTCCTTCTGTGTTCATAGCCTAAAAGACATTTGTTATCAGAGGTGCATACACAATGTCCTAAGACAAGATTTTCAAGCAAAAATTTAGTAGAAAAGTGTGGAATTCCACAAGTTTTCAGGTTTATATACCACCCATGTCTTGGATGACAATGTCTAGAAGGTAAACAAAAGCCAAACTAATACTGCACTGACTGACAGGAATTCCCAGGAGCCAGGCGACTGCTCATGCATGTACCCCATGCTCACTTGTCATTGCTAGGTCACCAGCCACTTTACACTCTTTTCTAGACACAAGGAACTGATTTCTACTGCTACAGTTATTTGACAGAATAAAGTATGGAAAGTACAGTTTAGATATTATGAGAAATAACACCACCAAGTCTTCAATTTCGTGTATAGGTGCCAGAATACAATTCTGGGAGTTTCAGACAGGTTTAAGAGAAGGGAATTTTCCTATTCATTATTTTTCTTTTCCTTATCTTTCTTTCTATCTCCCTGACCCAGTTCAATTCAACTACTGACTGTCACACACCTGCTGTGTGCCAGGCCCTGAGGGCCTACCCTCAGGTCTTCACAGAAGTGGGGCAGTGAAGAGTGCACCCTAGATTCAACAGCTTGCCACCTGAGGGCAAGGCAGATTGATCTCTTTATTCCTTAGTTCTTCCTCTGTAAAGTAAGCACAATTATAGTTCCCACAGGTGGCTATTAAGAAGATTATATTGGATAATCATTGTGTGTGTGTTTGGGAAAGATACTGGCTCTTGTTGTTCCCTCCATTGAATTCCTGGGAGCCTCGTATTTTCTCTCACTGGTGTCATCCACTGATAGGAAAGGGCTTACTCCTCAGGGCTCAGCGCAGACATCAGCTCCAGAAGGAAGATGGAGGATTTTCTATGTGAGTCAGTCTTCCTACCCAACAGCCATTATCACTTCCTAGAACTAAAGTGAAGGGCTAGGAGAGTCTGGGAGCAGCCGGAGCTTCAGGAGCTTGGAACAATGCTGAGCTCAAGGTGGGGGTTCCACAAAGGCTTGAGATGGGTGGCATGCAGGCCTAACCCAGCAAGAGTCTTAAAAAACATGGCTGTTACTTTCTCTTAGTTCAATGAGAAGAAAGATTTGTACTAATAGTGTTTGGACAGGATATCATGTCAGCATCTTGTGCTATGAACAACCACTATGAAGACAACAATATACAATGTATTAATTATTGAAACTATCCTACTCAAAAAATAAACAACGTGGCTGGGAGTCAAAGCAGTGTCTGTAGTATGCCTAGGCCAGAGAGAGCCTCGTGCTTTCCACCGGTCGTCCCACCCAAGGTGCTGCAGAGTGTGTCTACGAAAGCCAAGAGGGGCAGGAGATGCCACCATCCCAGATGGGGGGGACCAGTCATCAGCCAAACGTTGGCATGAGGAGGAAGAAACATGAGACCAAAGGGGCAACCGCATGTGTCCCCACTTCCGCACACACACACACACTCTTGACTATAGACTCCGTCCAAGCCTCTTATAAACTCACAACCCTAGGAGTTAGAGGAGACCCTGAGCTGCCAGACAAGTTTGTTTCATAGCTGAATAAGGTCTTAAAATACAAATTATGATCATTTTTTTAAAGAAGAAATGGTTAATTTCTCCCCATAATTGTGCCTGTGGTTCACTGTGTAACCCAGGAATATGCACAGTGTTCAGCTCTATGCCTGGTACATAAGAGCTCGAAAATGAAAGTTACAAAGATGTAGATGAATAGTTCTATGGCCTGGTAGCAAGCAGAGGATGAGATGTTGGTGTCATAGGACGTGTGGTTGACATATAAAAGAGCTCTTGAAGGAGGTGCAAGAGCAGGGAAGGATTCAGGGATGGGGCATCGCAGGCCCCGAAGTATCAGACAGCTCAGGGCAATTGGTGTCAGCAGATGCCACCTCTAGGGTGCTGGTGGGTGGCAAGGGGTGTGCAAGGAGAAGCAGATGATGGAAGAGATCACCTTTGAGGCCACCGTCAGGGTTCAGATTTTATCTCCTAGGCAAAGAGAATCGCTGAGACCAAGTGATAGATATGCTCAGCTCTGAACAAGGAACAAGTCTCACTGCTACAGGTAGAGGAGAAAAGCACCAGGAAGTACTGAGCTCCTGAGCTGTGTCACAGCCCCTGTTGAGAGGGTGGGCTGCAGCCCAGTGGCAGCAATCTGTCAGGGGTTCAAGTGTAGGCCTGCAAAGCAGTACACAGTCCTGGATGTGGCGCTGGTGACGTGACATCTGGAGTGGAATGTGCACCAGAGTTTCCAGAGCTTTATATCTAATACTTCAAGTACAGCCCTTAGATCAGTGCTTGGCATAAAGTGAGTGCTTGTGGAACTTTAACTCATTAATTAGGTAGTAAAATCACTAACCTTGTATGGGGGAGAATAGGGATTATTGAATTACTGTAAAGTCCTTCATCCAGGTATTCATGTAAATTTCAGTCACCAAGCGGAAGTTCAGGTCAGAAAATTACTTCAGAAAATCTCTTGTAAACAGTAGAAATCAAGGTCCATTTCAGACAACATGACCTCACCAGCCTGAAACTGATTCTGGTGATGGTGGCAGAAAAAGTGTTTTTCATTTTCAGCCTTGAAGGTCTAAACCTGGCTGACGTGAACGACGGGCAGCTGCCACCTCCCACTACAGTCGGCAGCCTTCCTGAAGAAGGGGACGTGTGCTTGGCATGTGAAGGGCACTGGCTCTTTGAAAAAGGCCTGTCATCTAGGTGACAAGGAGTGCTGCCAGCCCAGGATCCTGAAAGGTAAAACCTGGCGATGACAGGTCCTTAACAACACCGGTTCAACTGGAGTGCATTCAAATCCTGGTTTGTCCTTGTCATCGCAGGAATGCATACAGGGGACTGCCAAGACAGAGAACACAGGGGCAAGCAGGACTGAGCAGGATACCATCCAGAAGGTAAGCTGTACTAGTGCAGATGGGGGATGCTGCTTTCTATCAAGGAGAGTGAGGGTTTTAATTGAGGATGTCCAAGTTCTGAGGGCTGAAATCTTTTCTGGGACATAATTCTGTATATTCTCATGGAAGCTATACAAACTCTTTTTTTCCCCAGAAAAATACTAATGTTTTTGAAGACATAACTGAAGATAATGATTTGAGGAAAGTGTAGGGAAAAATAACCATAACTGATTTAGAGATAGAATTAGTGCACTTCCTATCCTCATCCATTTATATGAATGGAGCTTGGTTTTAGGACCCACTTCCACTTGCAGACTCCAAAATTCAGAGGTGCTCAGGTCCCTTACATAAAGTGGCACTGTGTTTGCAGGTAAACTACCCATATCCCTTCCATCATAGAGACTTTGAATCACCTCTAGGTTATTTAGAATAGCTACTGTGATAGAAATGCTATGTAAATTATGTAAGTAGCTAGTATGTTGGGTTGGTTAGTGAACAGGGACATTCACTATCTGATCATTCCAGACTCAACATCACTGGCCTAACTGCACTTATGAGCTGTGACTGATTGACTGTGGGGACACAGAGGGCCACTGTTCTACTTCCCTGTCTGAGAACTTGCCTGGTGACTGGGTAGGAGACAGCCAGAAAGACAGCACAAGAGATAGGAGATAAAAAGGAAGAGTGTTTAGGCAAGTGCAGGGACTGGGGTTTGATCCCTGGTAGTGCATGCTGCATCGGACCCACCCCCAGGGGAGCCGAGCCAGCTACGGAGTCCAGGCTTGGTGGTGTGTGCCTGTAATTCCAGCACTGGAGAGGCTGAAAACAGGAAGATCACTATGCTTCAGAGCTGTGTAGTGAGTCCTTGTACCAAATACATAAAAAATTAAAAAAACAAAACCCCAAAATGACGACAAAAGAAAAAAAAAGGAAGAAAACCTGGACTAAGAGTAGACCTGGAGTGGAAGACACTGGCCTGCAGGGAAGAAGGGATAGCTTTATAGCCTCTGAATCCTGATAAGTAAGGAGAGAAGAATTGAGAAGGAGACAGGTGACAGAACTGGCTGCAAAATGAAAAAATTGCAGATGGGAATCTGTCTTCATGACAAAACAGACCATGTTTTCACACTGCTTAAAAACTGTGACTCATGGCTTCCCTGCCTGACTCATCAAAGATACCAACAATGACTACTTCGTAACAATGCAATCATCAACAACAAAACTAACATTATTCTTTTAAGAAAAAACTTGGAGGCTGATTTGGTATTTCAGGTTTTCACAATGTGTAAGAATTCGAGGTCTTTTGAAACAGACCTCAAATTAATTATCTTTATAGTAACAAGATACCTATCCTTCTGACTAGTTTTTCTTCCCTAAGACTCTGTGTGAAGTTTTGACTTCATATAAATAATTTCAGTATTTAACTATTATCAACATCACCATGGTAGTTGCTTTAAAAATAATCCAAAGGCCTGGGGAACAATTACTTCAAGAGGCAAACACAAAGTTGATGAGGTAAAACTAATAAGGACTTTTGAAATACAGACAAGTTTGATGATTTATTGTTACTGAGCTTCAAATAATATGGTATTGAACATGTACATATTTATCAAAGGGGCTAAACCTTGTTTTGTTTTTGTTTTTTGTTTGTCTTTTTGAGACAGGGTCTCACTGTGCAGTTCAGGCTGGCCTTTGTAGCTCAGGCTGGTCTCGAACTCACAACACTCCTCCTGCCTCAGCCTCCCAGTGCTGGGATTACAGGCATGAGCCACCATGCCCAGCTTGGGGCTAAACCTTATTTGTTGCTCCAGTTTGTTTGTTTGTTTGTTTTTAAATCCACTTTATTTTCATCTATAAATTTTAACATTTTGTTTGAAAATAAAAATTTTCTGCCAGCCAGTTAGCAGCTTCATGGCATTTAAAAGAGAAACAGAAGAATTAAACACGACTCCTGTTGACTTTTTTGGAAGACTTTCTGACACTGCTGTCTTAAATAAGTCAAATTGCATCCTTTTGTCCTTTACACACCTGGAAAAACTGTGGTTCTAAAAGCAATTTTAGCCACCAACCATTATGGTGACTCTTTCCAGAGTAATTTTTTAAGTTCCCTTTTCCCTGCCTCGAATTACAAGTTTTATTTTATATTTCACATAGACTCCAGAAGGAAGAAAAGATTGTCTTTACTTTCCAGTTTTATTTGTTTTTAGGCCCAGCACTCTCCCAGTAGGTGTTCAGGAAACTGTACTACTCCAAGCCGGATGTCAGTGTTATTCCACAGACTTCAGCGTTCTTGCCTCGGAACCAGAAGATAAGATGTGGAGAGAAAATGTACTTTTAAAGTTCTTATAATCAGTACTTTTTGGTCGTGTCCAAAGTGTGCTTGTCTTGGCCAAAGGCAAGAAGATAATAGGACCCTGAGCAGATCAAGTAAGCTGCTGGCGTCACTGGCCCAAGGCGGAAACTGTAGAGATGGGCTTGCCCAGAAACTGAGCTGCAGCCCAAAGTCACAGTAATTAATAGCCACTGTTCTTGTTCCTGTCTTAGCCATGCACTGTGCCTCTGGCTTTATACACTCTCTTTCTCATTTCTACTTTAATACCTCAAGGTAGCTATTATCAGTCCAGTTTTATAGAAGAGAAAGTAAAAGCTCAGCTTTTAAGTAATTTGCTGAGGTTTACCAGTGATGGGGCACAGAATGACTCAAAATCAAAGAATCAAAGGGGTCTAACTCCAAGGCCACTACCCGGATCAGCAAGGTCCACCGCAGGTTAGATTGTTTTGTTAGAACAGTTATATGTCTATTTTCTAAGACTTTCTCTTTAAAGGACATTTAAATTTGCTCAGTTTCCTCCTAACTGGCACAACTATAAAGGACAGAAGTTTTCAAAGGACCTTTAGTGAGTAATTTCCATTTTGCAAGCATGCTCTGGCTTCCTTCTTGGACAACTGACTCACACTTTCCTGTTGGGTTTTGGTATCTTCCTCCCCAGTCTCTACTGTGGCAATGCTTGTAGACTTCCTTGACCCACAGCATGTATTTCCTCTCAGTAACGTTTCCTTGATCCTATCCAAAAGAATCTCCCTCTGCTGAGGTTTAAAACCACATTCTTCAGTCACCTACAGAGAGTACTTCCCTGTTCTATCTTTAGTAAAGCTGCTGGAACCATTAAAACAGAAGCCTCTCCACTAGATCCAACAGTCCTCACTCCTCACCTGGGACCCCACCCTGCACAGCACACACAGTGTGACTAGATTAAGATCCCCACGTTATTGGGCATAGGACTATCCTCTCCTTCCTTCTAGCCCATGTTGTCCTCCTTGGCCCCCATTGTTTGTGCAAGTCCAATTTGTTTCCAGATTGTTCCTCAGTTCCTTTAGAACTTCCCTCTGCATCTGCAGACTACATTTCTGGTGCTTTCCTTAAACTATCAGATACATATATATGTTCTGCCCTCCCAATTAGCTCTACTCTTGGAGAGAACCCATCCAGATGCTGCTGCTATTATTCATGTTATTGTGAACCACTTGCATTTTTTTTGAGCAGTGTCCCAAGCATTGTGCTGAGGGCTTTTCTTTATAATTTCTCTTGCTTAGTTCCCTTATAAACTTCAGGGTCCTGACTTTGTTCCTCAGACTGTCTCAGCTATCAGCCTGCTTGACTGTAATAACAAACTTCCCGGTTTTGAACACCAGATGGTAAGGTCTTACAGGTTAGGACCTCTTCTTTCTTACTCGTCTGAGTCTCAGTAGCAGCTAGTACCATACATAATAAAGAACAGACACACACTAAGCATCCCACTTGGGTTCTGAAACTACCACATTTACAAAACAACTTGAAAATCAAGCAAGAACCCTTCCCAAACAATATGGAGCAGCTAGATTAAAAATTCAACTTTAGGGGCCAGGGAGATGGCTCAGTGGAATAAGCGCTTCCCTGGCAAGTGCAAGGGCCTGAGTGCAATCCCAGGTTAAAATTATTGGCTGGGGAGATGGCTCAGTGGAATAAGCACTTCCCTGGCAAGCCCAGAAGCCTGAGTTCAATCCCGGTTCTGAAAAAAAAAAAAAAAAAAAAAAAATCAACTTTAAAATAAAAGAATCCCAGCATGCTATCCCTCCTTTTATGAAATGGGAAAGACTTGGCCTGTGCCAAACACCTGGGTTTTGGCTTCCCTCCCCCATGCACATGGCCCCGTCTACCTCTGGTCTATGTTCACATTTGGGTCTGAAGGGAACACTGGTCTCCTTCCTAAGCGGGACAATGAAAAGACCCCACAAGACTTAGAAGTGTCCCCAGAGGAAACTCTGCACCAGTGATTTACGTCCTGGTTTTCTGAACTGCCAGGCTTCCGAAAGTTGGAGCCAACCCAAGCAGGCCCGGCAGCGGGTGTGAGCCATGAGAACAGGAGTGGGGCGTCCTGGCTACCGGAGAGTGGGGTATAGGTGGTGATGGTACACAGAGGCGGGGGCCAGGAGGAGAAGACCTAGCTTCTGGAAACTTGTCCTGTGCTCCTAAGGAGCAGGATGGTTCTGCTTCTCAGCGCTGGGGCGGCTGAGAAAGGAAGATCATCACAGGACAGCTCATCCTTGATCCCAGGTTATGTGGAGAATCAGAGAAGCTGCTAAACTTTCAAGGGCAGGAACTGCTTCCTCCATTACCCACCTTACAATGTATAGGAGTGGCTAAGGTGTACCCTGGGTGGCCCTTAAAAATGGCGACAGTCGCTGAACTAAAGGCTGTTTTAAAGGACACCTTGGAAAAGAAGGGAGTGCTAGGGCATTTAAAATCAATGCCCTGGATGATGATTGTGAACCTCGACCATCATTGTCTCAATGTATAGGAGACAAGAAACGATAAAGAACCCTAACAAAAATAGTAATCATTGTGGAAATCGTGTATCTCTTCTTCCCTTGCATTAAAGGAAAAAAAAAAACCCTTGACCTTGTTGACCACGTTATACAGAATCAGGCTGGTCTTTTTCATTCTGATTTCTATGCAGCAATAAACTGGGGCAGTGGGAGCCATGCCATGGTGGAGAATTTCACTTCTGCAAGATGGGAAAGCTCTGGTGGAGAAGCACTGTGCGTGTACCTAATACTTTTGAACTGTACAGGTACAAATGGCAATGGCACTACATTTAATGTTGCTTCTTACTACAATTAAAACATTTTTAAGTTTAAAAACTAGTAAAGAACAAAAGAAAATAGCTAAATTCAATGTGGAGAAAAAGGAGATGGCTCAGTGGAATAAGCACTTCCCTGGCAAGCGCCAAGGGCCTGAGTTCAATCCCTGGTTCTGAAAAAATAAAAAAGTGGAGAAAAAACACCATGTTCCTTTGTGCACAACTGTAATCCTGGCGCTGGGGCGGCTGAGAAAGGAAGATCAACACAAGTCTGAGCTGCATAGAGAGACCCTGTACCAAATGAATAAATAAATAAAAGATTTTTTAGAAGGGGGAGGTGGTAGGGAGAGAGCTCAGTAGGATAAGTGTTTGGTCCTGAGTGAGTACAAGGTCCTGAGTGAGTTCAATCCCTGGTACAGGAAAAAAAAAAAAAAAAAAAAAAAACTAAATAAATAAGTTTCTCTACTCAAATGAGCTTTACATACTATGTGAATATCAATTTATCATTAATCTACTTATGGAATTAAGCTAGAAGGTCTTGCTGTGTTCTTTCTTTGCGAGACTTGACTTTCTCACTGTGATCTTTATACAAATAGCACATACAGCTCCTGCTATCTAAGTGAGTGACTCTCCATCCTTTAAGGGAGGAGGACCTGACATCATGTAGTTAACAAACAGCAATGGCAGCTACATTAGGATGAGAGAATTAATCTTTCCTGGTGTTCATACATTCAACAGCCATGTTTTATTGAGCATCTATTATGCCAGGCCACCATGTAATAATCAGAATCTACTGGGCTTTATGGTGGCCTCCTAACAGGAGGTGAGGAAGCAGCAAAGGACTCTACACTGAGATTCCAATTCTAAGTGGGAATGAGGCCCGCAAAAAGAATAGAGGGAGAGCTACAGGATGCAGAAAAGAGAAGATGCAAGCACAGAGCAAATGGTAGGCATAACTTGGGCACAAAGGCCTCACAGGCCTTGGGCAGGAAGTCTAGTTACCAAAAAGCAAGCAGAAGGCATTGGAAATGCTTTTTTTTAGCAGAGGGACAGGATCACATTTGCATTTTAAAAGGATCCTGTTGGTTTGTTATAGGGGCAACTGGTTGAGAGCAGCAGGGTCAGAGTTTGGGAGCGCAGTTAGGATGTGACCACCGGAGGGCGTCTTAGAGGTGACAGTGGTTCTCATGAGGGAATGCAGGCTCCTTTAGGCCAGGGAGCTTGACTGGCCTTACTAGGATTCAGGCACTTAGGACAGTATCCAGCACATAGTAAGAGCTCAAAACATTGTTGAGCAATCGAATATGCTGACCCCAGCTGTGCATGGTGGTACACACCTGAAATTCCAGCTACTCTAGAGGCCGAGGCAGGAGGACCAAAGTTTAAGGCCAGCCTGGGAAAATTTAGCTCCCACCCATGAATCTCCCTTTGCTATCTGCTGATTTGCCTTTTGTAGATATCTTATATAACTATGATCATAAAATATGTAATCTGTTTCTGGATTTCTATGAGGCATGTTCTTACCAGGCAAGTGCTTATTCTATTGAGCTATATCCCCAGCCCCTTGAGGCATGTTCTTGAGATCATCCATGCTCTCTCAGGTATTAGGAGGTCATTCTTTTCATTGCATTCCATTGTACACAATGCCTTGTTCATCCACTCTCCAGCTGATGGACACTTTGATATCCTCTCCTTTTACATACTGCAGAAGGTGCTGCTCTGGATTTGCATGTAAAAGTCTGAGAGAGGTCTTGTCAGTTTTGACGAGGTGTGGGAGGTGGCAAGAACCAGAAGGCCAGGGAAGATACCCAGACTGAAGGCTTGAGCAGTAGGGCAGGTAGTGGTACCCACTGCACTGACAAATGGGTCAGGCAGAAGAGAAGGTCCTAGGAGAGGTGACCTCAGTGTGGGTGAGGCTCCTGGGAGGCCTGGTCTGGTGCTGGCTCTCCAGATGGCAGGAGCACATGTGGATCTGAAACCTTAGCTTCCTCAAAGTGTCTGACACAGGCTCATTTTTGTACAACTTGTTTCATGTGTAACATTTGTTTTTCAGTTATCATAAAAAGAAATTCTCAGGAGCTGGGGAGATGGTTTAGTGGAATAAGAGTTTCCCTAGCAAGCACAAAGGCCTGAGTTGGATCTGGTTCTGAAAAAAAAGCAATTCTTGGGGCTGGCGAGATAGCTTAGTGGACTAAAACACCTGCTTAGGCAAGCACAGGGATAGTGGTTTGATCCCTGGCACTACATGTTGTACCAGCCCAGCCCTAGGCCTAGTGGCTCATGCCTGTAATCCTAGTGCTGGGGAGGCAGAAGGCAGGAGAATCACTGAGTCCAAGCTGCATAGTTGAGACCCTGCAACAGCCAAATACATTTAAAAACAAAAAGCAACTCTCTATGACACAGGCTCACAACATTGTATCAAACGTTCATTTCAGTTTGCATGGCAATTATAGTCAGACCTTCTGTTTGTTCAGTATTTCATTTTTTAAAAATTAGGTAAAATATACATATGGTAAAACCTATCATCCTGACCACTTGGAACCCTACTATTGTCCAGTGCCATTAAGTATGCTCGCACTGTTGAAATACAATCACCATTTCTTCACAGAACTCTCTTCACCTTGTAAAACTGAAACTGTACCCATTAAACAACTGTCTAATCTCTCTACCCCTAACCCCTGCCAGCAGCCATCATACTTTCTTGTTATATGAATCAGGCCACCTTAGGTGCCTTGTATATGTGCGATCACACAACATCTGTCCTTGTGTAACTAGCTTCCTTCATTTTGCATAATATCCTGAAGCTTTTTCCAAGTTGGAGCCTGTATGTGCATTTCAACCTCCTTCAAGCTGAATAACAGGCCATTGTATGTAAATGCCATGCTTTGTCTATCCGCTTATCAGTAGATACTTGGGTTGCCCATACCTTTTGGCTATTGTGACACTGCTATGAATGGGGGTGTGCAAATCTCTTTCCAAATCCCTATTGGAGAAATTAAAGGCTTTGCTGTCTGCTAGATCTTTCTGATACTTCAACTCAGGCAAGCCAAAATCCATGAGACTTCTGAGTAACAGGTACCCACAAGACCAGTCTAAGACTAAAATTGCAAATCTCCAGTTACACTGAGGGAGTCAGAACTTTCTCCAGCTATAAGACACACTGGCTTCCACAGACGTCCCTTAAACTCTAGGATGTAGAAAACTATACTTTTGTCTTTTTTTTTTTTTTTTTAAAGATGAAGATACTGCCTTAAATCAATGAATACTTCAACTCAGAAGTTTCCTTATAAAACTCTCTCTTTCCCCTATAATCCACAGGATCTGACAAGTGACCCGAGTCCTATTTTGTTCTGTGGTAAGTGTCCACCTGGAATTTCCTAAGGCCCTGAAAGCTCTCTGTAGTGCACTAGGTCAGGCAGTGAGCACTGACGCAGCAGAATTCATCAGGGAACGGCTCATCTGGGATTACAGCTAAGATGGCCATCAGGATATCACACCTGGGGCAGACGGAGAGATCAGACACACACCAGTGAAGGGTCAAAGGAGACTTGGAATTGTGCGTTACGAACATTGGACACAAGGATAGTTCAAGCTTCAACTTGTATGTTTTTCTTTACAAAACTGCTGCTTTCTGCAAATGGACAAAGTAGGCAGCTTGTGGAAAATACCAGAACAGGGCAATGTTTCTGTTCTCTTAGGCTCAGGAGAGATTAAAGAGACATGCCAGGAACTAAGGTAATAAAATCGGTCAGCTACAACAGCCATAAAACGTCAGAAAACACTGGATCGATTGTGATGGGAAATGTGACAAAAACCAGCCCTTCGGGCAAGGCTGCCAAGGCAGGCAAGTCATATGGACCAAGGCCTTCTAGCACCTTCTGTCCTCTGGGCTGGCTCTCCTGAAGGGCAGGGAGCTTCTGGAATGCCACAGTTTCCTGGTGCACTTTCCCAGTGCCCCACCTTCGATTGGTATGGAGGGTGGGTGGAGAAGTTAAACAGAGACTATCAATAGCAGCAAGATAGCAGATCAAAGATCCCTGGGTGCTAGCCAGGCCATACTGCATGCCAAGCTGTGGCCACGTGGAAGAGACTTCACTATGTGAGGCTGAAGGCAAAGGATGACTATTAACTCAAGGATGCAGAAGGTCCTGTGACCTTCTATAGGCAGTAGACTCATGCCCCCTGTTTTTGGATTGTATTGGCAGTTAAGGGAACTCAGGAAAGAACTGCAAACAGCCTAACAGCTCTTTGGGGTAGGAAATCTTTCCAAGCAATATTTCTCAGCCTGGGGGCTCGTTTGAAGCCATTAGTCCAGAGTTTGTGAACAGAGAAAATAGGAAATTGTTTTTAAATATATGGAGAACTTCAATTTTGGAAGATTAGTAATTTGTAGATAAATATACAGTGAGCTTTAATTTGGAAAGTGAGAAATTTCTAGAGATGCTATGTACACTTAAAATGAGTTAAGATGCTAAATGTAATGTTAAATGATTTTTACAATAAAACAACAAAGAAAAAAACAGAGACCCAGAACCAACTCCAAACCAACTGAGTAACAGTTCCTGAGAGTAAACTCTGGGCTTTACCCTTCTCTTTAGCACTTTAGTTGTAGCACAGGCAGCATTATTTGTTTAAAGCTCCCTGGATCCTCGTCATGTGCAGCTAAAAGAATCAGATTCTCTGATTTGAGAATCACAACCATCAATTCAGCGTGAATTCTGGCTATATCAACCCAAGAAGACTTACTCATTTATGGCCAACTGTATATATTTCATATGGTTATGCAGTTTCTTCCAAAGAGACACAGTATAATAAGGTCTTTAGAGGGGACAATGCTTTTCTAAATAAACTCTTGAACTTAACAAATAACAAAACTTTCCTGAAAGTGTTTTCTGATGAATAAATAAACCCAGGAGAAAAAGGGGTTCTTTCCGAAACAACGTGAATGTGGACAAATACAAGCAACCCATGTGGTACCTCACTACAGGCCTGCAGAGAGTGTTCTTTCTTCCAACAAAGCCAGACTTAATGCCAGGAAGTAGCACTCTCTCTTTTAAAATCTGGCTTATTATCTTCAACTGCCAAGAGCTGAAAGCCAAACATACTTGGTATGTATGGGCCAGATAAGAAATTGTTTGAATAGGCCAAACAAGGTGTCCCAAAGCTACAGCTTGGCATGAGGCAGGTGTCGTGACTCAGGTTCCTATAGAACCAGAAAAGGAAGCAAAAGCAAAGAAGGAGGGCTATGGTTCCCTGAAGTGCCTTTGTCCAATCCAAAGGGCCCTCTAACCCTATCTTTGCCTTTTAGAAAGTGGGTGTTCCCAACTTCTCAGGACAAAGCTGGACAGAACACTTTTTATACAAACACCAAAAATTCAATTAAAACACCAACCAGAGCTGAGAGTGCACCAGCAAGTGCTGAGTGTGCATAAGCCCCTGAGTTAGATCTTCAGCATCAAGGAAAAAAAAAAAAAAGCGGGCCGGCCAAATAACTTAGCAGATTAAAGTACCTGCGAGTAGGTATAGGGGCAGGGGGTTCAATCCCTGGGACTGTCTTGCCAACCCAACCCCTGGGGCACGCTGAGATGGCAATTGAGACCGGGAGTGGTGGTGTGTGCCTGTAATCCCAGCTCTTGGGAGGCTATACACAGGCAGATAACTATGAGTCCGATCTAGTAGTGAGACCCTGAATACCCTATAGACCCTTCCCTAAAATACAAAAAAGAATCAAACAAAAAAAAAAGGTGAATTTCTGAGTTGAATATGATGGGGCATCTGTAATCCCAGTTGCTTGGGAGGCTGAGGCAGGAGGATTGCTTGAGCCCAGGAATTTGAGAACACCAAGGGCAATGTAGTGAGACTCTGTTAACAACAACCAATCAACCCCAAAACAAAGCAGGGGTCAAGAGTGCCTGGCTGCTTTGTGGCCATTATGACCACTGGCTTAGTCACACACATGGATTCTGTTAAGACTTGTCAAGTTGTATGACTTTGGAACCAACTTTTCTGGATTTCATCTTGCAGAACAAGGAGGCTTGAGATCAAATCAGTGATTCTTCAGGACCTCCAGCCCAGTGGATTTCAGGCACACAGGGACATGCTAAGCAGATGCTCCTGGGTCTTAACACCGAAGCTGGACCATGGCATGGCCACGGGCATCTTCCCTCTACCACTGGTTTCAGGTTGGTAAAATATTACCTTCTGGGGACTCATTTAGCCAGCTGAAATTGTTTGACTTCAATAATTTGTATCAATTAAAATCAACTCATCTTTATATTTTATTTTGCACTGCTGGAAATTGAACCAAGTTACAATAACAGCCTCAACTATCTTTCCTTACTTTGTATAAATGGCTTTTCAAGCCGGGCATGGTGGCACAGGCCTGTAATCCCAGCACTCGGGAGGCTGAGGCAGGAGGATTGTTGTGAGTTCGAGACCAGCCTGAGCTACAAAGTGAGCTCGAGGCCAGCCTGAACTACATAGTGAGACCCTGTCTCAAAAAGACAAAAAAAAAAAAAAAAAAAAAAAAAAAAAAAAAAAAAAAAAAAAAAAAAAAAAAAAAAAATGGCTTTTCATAGCCTGATACCAGCTTCCCTGGGTCCCCTAGACTTATTTATGCTTTGGTACCTGTTTTAGGAAGGATTCTAAACAGATCTGACAACTCTAGCTTAGAATCTTTTCAGTTTGTCTAGTCTGTGTTTCCAAACCAAAACAACCATGAGAAGTGATGCTTTAAAATGTGGGCTCCCTCTATCAAAAGGCATCCAGATGGCCAGACGGCAGGGGAATTACAGGATTCACAGCAGTGTGCCCCGTGCACCTGGTATAGTCTTGGGCCAGCAGTTGGCTTCTTCCTTAAAAACATCATGCGTGGGGAGTGGGGAACATCAGTCCTCCTTACTGTGAGGGTCAGTAAGTTCATGTGGAGAAGCTGTTGCCAGGGTGAAAAGGGGGCTGCAGGGTGGGCCCTGTGTGTTTCCAGCAAGGGTTAAAGTAAGGCAACCACAAAGATAAAACTCCAGAACCAAGCAGTCCTGCTGGGGCCTAGCTGAGAAGGAGAAACTGAATTTGAATGAGATGATTTTTCAGAGGAATCTTTTTTTTTTTTTCCCCCTTGTTTGGGGTTTGTTTGGAATGATAATTCTGATATGAAAAGTTTTACCAGTGAGTCAGTAATAGGTCTGGCTGCATGCATCATCAATCAGCTACAAATTCTCTGTGTTTAAAAGAAAAATTTTTACTATGAAATATTCCAATGTGCCGCTAAACCCTAGGGTTTTGTTTTTGTGTCAGTGAGATGTGTCTGGTTCCTTGCTTTACCATCTGTTTGGTTTTGAGATCGAGAAATGTTTGATATTCTAGCTTTGAGTTGAACTGAGAATATTCACTTGCTTTCCATCCAAAGGTGTCTGTGTCTGCTGTGCCTCCGACCCCAGCACACACATGCTCAGCAAGGAGCTGGCAGGTGCCCCGCAGTGTCCTGCAGGAGGGACGGATGGAACACACTGTGGTAAATCTTGGTTCCTGTCATGCTCTGTCTACTTTACTTGGCAACAATGAGGTCTTTAACGATATGGGATGGGTTGTCTTATTCTTAAAGCCTCATAGTAGGTAAAAATAAGTAACTCTAGTTTTGTGGGTTCCTATCTTGTTCTCTGTAGGATGGGGATGATTTTTCAAGTTCATTTTTCTACCTGAAGACACTTGGCCATTCATTGTTTGGTCTCATGTCCAGCCCAGACCCCTTCTTTGGCATTCCATCTTCCAAACCTCAGTGTTCTTTTAGATATGATTCTGAGGTTTCCATAATGATAGTTAACCCCAGGGAGGGCAGGGACAGAAGTCACCAAAGCTTATGGTTGGAAAACCTGTAATTTGGTTCTCAGTTCCAATCCTCACAGTGAGGTGGCTGCTAAGATCTGGCCTGTGCTTTTCTCATTTTGACAACTGTGGGACTGTGGGGATTTATTACACAGAGTTTGGAAACACTGTCAATAACTGCAAAGCAGTCATTGCCATCAACTTTATTTTATCCATGTCAAAGGGTTCAGAAGTAAAGTGATTTCCCCTGGCTCAAGCATTCTATGGTATATCTTAATTCCAACCCGAGACCTCCCTACTGGCCAACAAAGGTAGGTATTGGACTCTACAGAGAGGACCAGGGACCCCATGTGACCCAGGCAGGGCAGGCAGCCCTAATGTGAGAACACATATTACTGCAAAGCATCCTGAACCAGCCCAGTCTGCAGCAGACCAGGCATTGCACAGTGCACCAGCTGCATTCACGTGTTGGTCCTGGGATGGTCTGACCTCTTTGTTAGGAAGCCTCACAGTCAGCACTGAGAAGGAAATTTTGCTATAATTAACCCAGGCCAATGGATGTCACTGTTGTGCCACAGAATTGGAGCCTAAACCCCCAGGGACACTAGCTGTTTGGTTACTTTGAGTAAGCAGACCACATTGTGAACCAAAAGGAATGAATTTAAATTTAAATTTAAATTGTTGCAGAGATAACAGATGTAAGCAGCCACAGGTAACTGCAGTTCTAGGAATCTCCCTCCCTCTGCACCCAGAACCTTCTCTCCCTGGGATGAGAAGGAAGGCGATCCTCAGAGATAAACACCAGTGACGCCCTCTGGCAGTTCTGAGAGCCCTCTAGAGCCAGCACAGGTCACAGGCCATCATCATTCCTGGATTTCCTAACGACGAGAACTGTCAGTGCTGTCAGACAGGCTTAACCGGTCTTTTGAGACACTTCCTCAAAATCTAAGTAAATTAGGCAACTAATCCTACACTGATGTATCTGGGTTTTCCTGGGAGCTTTGAAGTTGAGATTTGGAGAAGAGGTTAAAGGAGCAACCTAGGGAGGAGTAACAGGAATGTCTTTGTGTTTATCTCGGCAACACCATAAGTTGCTGCCTTTAGTCTAGTGACCTTCTTCCCCTTTTTCATGCTTCATCATCATTCTTGATCTTCAAGATGTTTAATATTTTCAGACAGAAATAATAGGACTAAACCCCTCCTTTATTGGTCCAGAATTCAATGTTAAGGCTAAAAAAAAATACTGTAAACCACCAGATTCTTTAACAAGTATTTGTTATAACTGTGTCCTTGCCTCTGTATCTAAAGAAATCTGGTGAACACTTTAACAAAGAAGCAAAGCAGTAGACCATGGGGCCTTAGGATGTCCTTTGGTAAGTGAGGGCTACGGCAGAAGCTCATATGGGTGACACCTGCATGAAACATGGATATATTTATTTTCTAACTCATGCAGAATATATAAAGGTGACACATCACTATATTAGTATAATTTTCAGCAGGAAGCACCAAACTCCCTTTAGTAAACACCAAGCCTAAAAGCCAATGGTAACCCAGTCTAATTCCCAGTGAACTCATTCCCACCAGCCTAAAAAGCTGTGCAGTAGGGCAGGCCGGAAACCAGATAGCCCTAGTCCTCCAATCTGTTTCTCCCTACACTGCTGTGTGGCTTCAGGCTGACCACTCTGAGTTCAGTTTTCTCATTCACAAAGTGAAGTTCATAAGAAGCTGATATGACAGCTCCATGCCCCAGTCACCCTCATGAGCTGCACAGTGAGGGTGGCATTTGTCACAAACCCAGGGCAGGCAGGTAGCCTTGAGCCCTCACTCTTTTTTTTTTTTTTTTGTTCTGTATGAGAAGAATCACTAAGCCATACCATTTGCGCTTTAAAATACTTCTCACCCCCGCCCCCCAGTACTGTCGCCCTTATTCAGGACTTCACTGTCTCTTGGCCTCTGTGACGATTTCCATGATGTGACTCTGCACCCTTTTCGCTCTGTGTACTGAGCAACTGGTGTCAATAAAAACCTTCCTCACTTGAAACCCATGGATGGATGGCTCCTACCTCAAGTCCAGCTCTCAGAATGGCACACAGCTGATGCTGCCCACTTCTCTAGCATCTTAACACTGCTTAGCACTCAGCACACTCAGCTGCCTCTCAGAGTGATGCCTCGGTATTCTCACCTCCTCCACCTCTTATCTTTGCAGGCTTCTTTGATGCCTCCAGCATCCATCTGAAGCATATATTATTCTTTCTGAGCATGGCATGCTGATTCTATTTTGCATTCACCATGATGATTGGTCATTCATTGTAAGTTTTCCTCCCTTCTTGAAGGCACACACCACTGTCCCCTCACCTAGCACAGTTCATGGCACAGAGCAAAGGCTCCACAAATAAAACAAATAAATGAAGGCAAGAATGTGACTGTCCAGCTCCTGCTTTTTGCAAATAGCAACCCCATCATGTCATGTCTGGGACAGTGCTTTATGGCGAGGGACAATTGTGCTTGCAGGGGACATTCTACAGTGTGTGGATACCTTGGTTTTCACAACTGGAATCTGCTGGAGAGGAATGAGGGATGCTCCTCAGCATCTTACAGTGCCCAGCACAAGCTGCCATGGCAAAGAATGACTTACCCAAAATGCTCACCATTTTTGCAACAGGGTCTGGCACAAAGAAAACCTTCATGGAGGATTCCTACCTCTGGCGGGTTAGCAACACTAGTGGCAGAAATGACAGACTCTAAGTCATATAACTGAATGTAGGTTTGTTCACCAACCCTGTATAATACTGGCTGATTCTACAACATTAGACCTAAGAGAGTTACATTTATTATTTTGATACCGGGAATTGAATTCACAACCTCGGGCTTGCCAGGCAGGAGCTGTGCCAATGAGCTGTAACTCTGGCTCCAGTCTTATTTTTAAAGCAAGACTCCAAACAAAGCAAAAGTCCTACTCAGAATCAGTGGAGTATGATGCACAGTCCTCTCCTTTTTCTCCTCTCAACACAACACATTGAACATATGTCTTCCATGCCCACATCCTTGCACAACCAGCTATAATGCCTGGATCATACAGGTAGGCAAACACACATGACTCACAGCGCCGGTTGTTGGGATTTTTAAATATATAAGGACTCACATGGATTTCCTACCCTGCATGAATTCATAACTCAGAACAGCCTCTCCAGGAAGACTCGCTAGGATCACAGTGAAATTAAAGATTAAAACGTTTCAGCCACCTAGTAAGTTTTATAGGCCTCTGACCACACAGGTAAGGCAGGGGACACTGACTGGCCTATTTCACAAGGACCTCAGTTACATCAACCATGCATAACCTACAATAACCTGTCTATGCTAGGCAATTATTCTCATCAGTGAGTATCCAACCTCCTTATAGCTGGAGAAGGTGCATGGCAAGGGAAGCTGTCCAGGGCTCCAAATCAAGACATGGGTTCCAAGGCCACCACAGTGACCCTGGCTATAATCCAGCTGCATGACCCCCTGTCTGAACCTCAGGCAAATCCATGGTTATCTTTAGCTCTTCTTTCAGTTTGTTTTCTTATCAGTCCAGATGTCTTTCCCATTTGTGAGAATCATCTTTCTTGTCTTGGCATGCCCTTTCCCTTTATCTAGCTCAAATTATTCAACTGCCAACATGTACATGTGCTCTGGCTCAGCACACACAGCACAAAAGTACCTGTGTACTTTTCTCATAATTGAGTTTAACAGTTGGTTCTTTTTTTTTTTTTTTTTTTTTGGTATTTTAGGGAAGGATCTACAGGATGTTCAGGGTCTCACTACTAGATCAAACTCATAGTGATCCACCTGTTTACAGCCTCCCAAGAGCTGGGATTATAGGCATGTGCCACCACACCCAGTCTCAATTGCTATCTCAGCGCATGGGGGCGGGGCACAGAGCCAGGATGGCAGGTCCGGGGATTGAACCCCTGGTCCCTACATCTGCTTGCTGGTGCTTTAATCCTCTGAGCAATTTAGCTGGCCTCTTTTTTTTTTTCAGTACCAGGGTTTGAACTTAGCACCTTGTGAACTCAAGACCTTGTGCTTGCCATGCAAGCACTTATTCTACTGAGCCATCTTCCTTGCCTCCAAAGTTGAGAAGGTTTTTTTTTGGCTGGCTCAGGCTGCCTTAAGGGCAAGTCTGGTAAGGCAGGTGGAGCTGGGGATGAACCCCGGTATCCTGCGTCTGACTGCATTTGTGTGAACAGGCACTTAAACAACTGAGCTAATGGGCAGGCCCCCAATAGTTGGTTCTAGAACATTTAATTCATCCTAGAATTTTCAAGCTAAGATGATGCACCCTGAGAATTTTCAGCTAGCTTTGAGTATAAGCAGGAATGACTGGTTATTTTTATGGCTGGAAAACTTTTTCAATCCTAAAATAATAATTTAAAGGCCATATCTAGCCAGGTGTGGTAGTACATTCCTGTAGGGAGGCTGAGGCCAGAGGATTGTCACAAGTTTGAGGGCAGCCTGGGCTACAATGTGAGTTCAAAGCCTATGTAGCAAGACCTTGCCTTAGGAAAAAAAAAATCAAATACAAAACCATTTCCAGGTGAAAGTTCAAAGATCGTGAAGTGGGGAGTACAGAGCTGCTTTGGCAGAGCCCTGTTTTGCTGGATAGATAAACCCATGTTCCAAAATGGATGTGTTATAATGGGGAATTCCAATATACTGGCCACAATACTATTAAATGTGTCTTGGGAGAGTTCAAGCAAATTCATTTTGAAGAAGCTTCTACTGGCTACACTCTGGATTAAACAATTCATTTGTATTTAACAATTGAAAACATAGCCTAGTCTGTTCTCAGGTTTCCTGGCTATCTTCTAAGCGGTGAAGGCCTTCACCGCCTTCACCTTCCATACTGATAAACAAGTGTGGTCAGAAGCCTCTCACCTGCCGAGCCTACGCGCGCATTCTGGCTTCTTCCTTACTACAGAAGGGATAAGTACTACAAAATTGATGTTTGTATCCCCAGATTCATATACTGCAGCCCTAACTTCCATGGTGGCAGGCTATATTTGGAAATGGCAGGATCTAAGAAAGGATTACAGTTTAAATGAGGTCAGAAAGGAGAGTTCGGAGCCAGCCAAATAGCTCAACTGATTAAAAGGCCTGCAAGCAGGCGCAGGGGCCAGGGGTTCAATCCCCAGGCCTGCCATGCCGTCCCCTCCCCCGCAGGTGTGCTGAGCCCAGATTGAGACTGGGTGTGGTGGAGCACACCTATAATCCCAGCTCTTGGGAGGCTGTAAATGGAAGAATCACTATGAGTCCGATTTAGTAGTGATATCCTGAACACCCTATAGACCCTTCCCTAAAAATACAAAAAAGAAAAAGAGTAAGCCTGATTCAAC